>CM060949.1:123087186-123132186 GCA_030765055.1 Mantis religiosa | reverse complement strand
AAATGTAATAATAAAATAACAATAGTACAGTAAAACCTCATTAATCCAGACATCTTTAACATGGACATCCGGAAAACTCGGTACAGTTTTGAAAAAAAATTGTTTGGCACAATAATGAACACTTGTTATAGAGACAATAAATTGCTAATATCAGCAAGTATATTACTTGAATAGTCTAGCCAGATAGCGAATTCATTACACTCGCCACAACTGCTTGAGACCAGATTGGAAGAGAAACATGTGAAAAGAGGTGGTCTGGTGTGTGTGACTTTCAGAATACAAAATTGAAGAAGAAGAAGAAGAAGAAGAAGAAGAAGAAGAAGAAGAAGAAGAAGAAGAAATAAGAGATTTCATAGACATTTTTAAAAATACCGATGGCTGTTCCGATGTTGATGAAGTAGACGTTGACAATTACGGAGGTTATAAACCGGTTGCAGAGGAAGACATTACTACATAATAAAGTATTACTGAAAATGAAAATGAGGAGTATTCAGATTCAGACAGTGTTGATGAACCAGCTGTGCATATTAGCCATGAAAAGCCAGTTGCATACATAGAAAAATTAATGCTTCATTAAAAATGTAAATTCGAAAAATTTCCAAATGAACTTCTAATGTTAAAGAGAATGCGAGATTGCGCTGCTCGTAAGCGATACATTAAACTGAAGCAGTAGAAGCTCGCTACCTTTTTTACTACCGAATAATTTGTAGCTATATTGTGTACTGCATATGGTATTGTAGTACATACAGTATACGTGTTTTAGGTAAAAGTGGGCCGGTATTAATTTCTGAACTTCATTAAAGATATTTTGGTAATGTATACATTCACTAGATAACCCTGATTTTCGTTAATTCGGATCGGTCCTGATCCCAGCTGATACAGGTAAACGAGGTCCTACTGTAATAATAACAACAACGATAATACGTCCCATCTGTTATAAAATGAAATATGAAGACAACCTGTTAAATAACTGCTTTAACCTACATATACGCAGTTGTGTTTTGAATGGCATGAGCGAAGGGTTTTTAACGAAGAGACTCAGAATTCGAATCCCATATCCATGTGCAGGTTTTTATCTCTATAACACACACCCTATTCTGTGTTTTTCAGAAAGATTGTCATTGGACTAGAAGAAAGAGTTTCCGGAATACTTTTTCAGGTATATATACCAGAGAACCACTCCGTTATTCATCTGTAAGGTATCGAAAAATAATTACAGTAAAAACTTGATAATACGGTGGAAATGTTTCAGCTACACGAGGACTGTATTCACAACGATTTCACTGGCGTCGTTTGCCTTGAGTTTCAATGCAGAGTGAGAGATGGAAGGTCCAACGATAAATGCATAGTTATTAATTGGCTAACAATTATATATAGTTGTACTAAGGAAACGAAATAGATGTTTAGTTTTGTCAAAACAGTCCTGCTATGCCATTTTACTGTAAAATACGCCTTGAAATTTTATTGCATAATAAAACCACTTGTACCGTGTACAGATCTTCATTAACTGAATTTGATATCCGTTTATGAATCACCACAACCTATCATCATGAACAGTAAAGAGACACTACACCGAGTAAAGAACACTTTAAACTCCTGTAGTATGCAACCAGCCCTACCGGCGTGTCATGCTAACTTGATGGCGATTCGAGACTTTATTGTGTCCACAATATCTTTCTATCATATACAGGATTCTGATCTATATTAAGCTAAGATTTATATCATAGATCTGCATATTTTACACCATATACACGTGCGTAGTGCATAATTTAAAATAATATAGCCTCAGTTTAGAAGTGCTGTCAGGAGAAGATTGAGCAAAGATCAGCTTCTAAAGCCCCGAGGAATGTCCCAAATTCTTAGGCAAGACTTTCACAGGTGATGTCGATAAGAGAGAGCGGTAGGAAGATAAAAGTGGGCAAACTCAACGTGAGATATTATTCGTGAATCAAAATGTGATTTCCTATTCACGATCAGCAACAGCTATCTGCTATGACAGTCTGTCGGATAACGAAGCAGAATGCAACGCTACTTCAATGTACCTTATTAAAGCATAGGGTGCTTATGTCATCTCAAACTCTCTCTATTTGTCTTCAGAAATTTCGCTTCTGCACACGAATATCCAGAATAAAGAAGTCAATAAATAGAAATATCAACATACTGAACACAGTAAAAATTGGAATATTAAAGCTGGAAGAATATTCTGCAATTTAAAACTATTAATACACATTTTAAAATAAAATAAACGTATTTCTATTATTAAATGCATATTCATGTAACTCACAGGAAACAGTCCTATATTTAGATACATATCACAAATATTCTTTATTTAGGAGCTGTGATTTCTATACAACACTCAACACAACTTTCTCTGATTTCCATTTTTCTTTACTGACGTCTTTTACCCTCTTCCGTTTTATAACAGGATAGTGTGCTGTAAAATTTAAAAAAAAATATATATCGAGCTATTTCTCCTTATGGGGAATATGTTTCGTCGCGCATAATGACGGAGACTGTAATGCATAATTCATTACTTACCTTCTCTTTACCACTATTGAAGACGCGATAATTTAGTGTGTGTTACCGTGACAGCAACTTAGATGAATGTACCAGCAGAACAGGTTTAATAAAAACTGACACTTCACTTAAGATCTTTCCGACAGCTCATGGTAGTTTCAAACAAGGGCGGCTCAAGGCGACCTCTGTCTAACTGTAGAGTGTCTTAAAACCCAGTTCAATAGAGGTAAGAAAGCATTAAATAATTTGTTTCGGAATGGTTTAGTGAATGGAAGGTAATAAAATTTAACCAGTACAGTTCCCAAATAATAGCTCTGCAACGTTGCATCAACGCAATCATTCAGATATTTTTAAAACCATTCCCCAAAGTAACTAATCATAGAAAGTACTGTCTGCCCACGACAAGAAGGCTAGCGGGGAATGAAGGGCAGGGGAGCTTGAACTGTTTATCTGCTCTGGGAGTGGATCTGTTTACTAGGAAATGAGTGTATGAGAGTGCACATGAGTCACCCATGCTGCCAGATCTAATGCTCGTCTCAGTGACTGCAGAGATAGATATGCATGGGTTAGTTATGTGACAACACTATAAACCTAGCATCAAAATCTTATCCAGAAGGTGAACACAACACAGCAAAAGTGATAACGTTACACATTCCTCAGCCTTGGCTTCTCGTGCTGGGCAGACAATACGTTGCGATACAATGCATCACTTGAACCATACCATACGTAATGATGTGAGATCTCGGCTGTATGTCATATATACAGGTCCAGGTGCTGTTTTGGAAGATGCAACTACCTATTCGTGGAAACTGATACCAGTGACCAGGATGACAGTGAACATGAATTGCTTTAACAGAAAGTGAGAGGTTATCAAATGTATAGCTGTAACACGGCATATATTATTATTATTATTATTATTATTATTATTATTATTATTATTATTATTATTATTATTATTATTATTATTATTATTATTATTATTATTATTATTATTATTATTATTATTATTATTATTATTATTATTATTATTATTATTATTATTATTATTATTATTATTATTATTATTATTATTATTATTATTATTATTATTATTATTATTATTATTATTATTATTATTATTATTATTATTATTATTATTATTATTATTATTATTATTATTATTATTATTATTATTATTATTATTATTATTATTATTATTATTATTATTATTATTATTATTATTATTATTATTATTATTATTATTATTATTATTATTATTATTATTATTATTATTATTATTATTATTATTATTATTATTATTATTATTATTATTATTATTATTATTATTATTATTATTATTATTATTATTATTATTATTATTATTATTATTATTATTATTACTACTATTACTATTACTATTATTATTAATGATCGAATTTTCACGTGCTTGGTTGAATGTAAAGGGAGAGGGCTCAATTTAGCTGTCGAACTTAAGCCCCACACCCCCTCTCACTATAAATTGATTGGACAGATGAGGAGCATCACCTTGTAGTTTGTCGATGTTCGTAACAGACAAACCACATCTTGATGCGAAAAAAAACCGAATGTGTCTAATAACATACATTAATTGAAACGCAGGAACTCTTGACGAAAGCTGAGTGAATGTGTGCTAATGCTTTCAATTCTCTTTATTTCATTCTCTCTCTATCTCTATTTTCACTCTCCCTATCTTTCACCTGTTTCCCCTTCCTTCTTTCACCTTTGTCTTTGTTATTCTCCCCTGTATATCTTTTTACATCTTGCTTTTCTCTGTGTTTCTTTCTCTCTTTCTTCATATCGCATTTTAGCATTGCTTCTCACTCTCGTGAATTACTCTCTTCTCCTCCATATTATCAGTAAAACATTTGCATAGATATAAAATCATAATTAAGATATACATGAGGTTTAATAATATAAAAACGATGACTGATTCTTGAACTTAATAACTGGTCTCTCTCTGTAGTACTCAAAAAACTAACAAATGAATACTAATGCTTCTAAACGTTTTGGGTTATCAACTAGAGAGTCGAGGAATTGATTACTATTTGTTGTATATGCAATTAAAACGTTAGTTACATTATAGAAGTTGTGTATGTGTGTGTGTGTGTGTGTGTGTGTGTGTGTGTGTGTGTGTGTGTGTGTGTGTGTGTGTGTGTCTGTGTGCGGGCGTGTGTGATTGTCCTTATAGGCTTCTACACCTCTGCATTGACTTCGACCGAACTTAAACGCAGGTAATCTTATACACAAGACAAAAATTTCTGTCTAGCTTAGATTTCTAATTTGCATTTAATACAATAATATATTCAATTGTTTGCTTATGAAAGCTTCAAAATCTAACTACCTTTGTTAACGATAATCGTAGTAGCTTGAACATTGTCAACATAAAAATAACTGTTTACATTTACACGGTTTCATCAAATAACCAAGGAACTGCCAATTCACATACTGTTAATTGATATTCTGACGTTCGTCATGGAGTAACAACACAGTCAAATACAACAGCTGTGCCAGCAGCACAAATTAAGGTACTACACGCCTGTTTGAGAAATAACAAAATGCTGAAACTTCTACAGCAACATCATCAAAACATAGTAAACATCACTAATTCTAATCCTTTGTATGTCAATTTCAGCCTTTCTTTTGTGTTATCCATCTTGTACTCTTTTAATAGTTTAATGTTCTTTGGTTACGGAGAATAAACGAAGTTATACAAAATTAAATAGTTCTCGCTTCCCTCCCAAATGAGATTTTCTCTATTACTGACCGGGAGGTAGCCCAAATGTATCAACGTGGACTCACTCAGCAGCTTTCACAACAATTTAACCCTACAAACTGTGATAGTTGTAGTTGTTAAAACACCTTTGCATAGGTTTTTATCTAAGATTTTATGTTTTTATCTTGTTTATTATTTATAGTGTCCTAATGGTTTCAAGTGCGTAAGTAATAATTTATAAATGTTCCCAAAGAAATTCAAGGCAATTGGACAAGTGCAACCAGAGTTTTAAAGTTGCAGTGATAAATTGTTAAACCACGGATAACGACGGTATTTCAGCAAGTATTTAATAAAACAATAGACAATGGAAAGTGAAGGTTCAAATAATACATTTGTTGCTACATATACTACGTTTAAAAGTGCATTAATTTGGATTCAAGAATAAATACTGATTAACTACTGTGTCGTGGAAGAGGGATTTAGAGTTAATGAATATTCAGTATTGAAGTTTATGTACAAGTTAATGATTTATTTAATGGATAATCCTTATAAATATCAGTATTTATAGCGGAAGTTAAAACATTAATTTTGATTCTACCTACCTTATTTGTCATATATTACTTTTAGTAATATGCACTTAGAATAAATCGAATACTAAATATTGTACAGAAAAATTACTATTACCGCTTCTCTGGAATTTAAAGTTTGAGGTTAAATATTCAAAATGAATGGCAGTTCATAGGTGATACTCAGACGAATCAATATATTATATGTTTCCGGTTAAATAATTAATAACGTTATAGACATTTTGGAAAATAAAATAATATCATGTATGACAGGTAGTATAAACTACGCTCCGGTAATATACACTTAATCAACATGAAAAAGCTTAAGAGAAAAGCTTACGGAACCCGGCATAAAAGGTGCATCTAGCCTAATAACTAGGGCATAACGTGTTTTTGTCTTTAATTTAAAGATTTGCGTTTGTTCATTGTTCATTGCGTTATACACTGTTTATGTCTGTTTGTGGCGTGTCATGAACGTTCCATTTGTGCTAGCTTAGTGAATATAGTTCCGACAAAAAGAAAACCAAATATAAAACATGTTGACTCTCAGCCGAAATTGAGCATGCTAAGGAAGTTAATCAACCTATCACGTTTCGTTTGGCTTCACTGAGGGCCAAATAATGTATTTCCGTTAATCTTTATAAGAGCATGCACTAATCAAGATCAGTCATGCGTGACTTTCAAGGTCCAACAGGGCCTAGTTTAATATACACGTTTTTTATATTATATTACAGGTTCCTTTGTTGTAGTTCCTCCATTTACTTTCAATTATTGTTAGGGTTATATTTGTGAGATCTGAAAGATAGTAATGACAAAACATGCTTTAATGTTACTGCAGTAAATGATAGCTACAGAATGTGCATTTCTGCAAGAGAAAGAAAGAAGTTACTCGGTGTCATAATATTACTAGTTAGATGATTAGAAGTTCTCAGACATAAAGCTTTTAAATTACGAAAGTTTTTGGTGTGGAACTAGATATTGTATATTTTAACTGCTATATTTTTTATTTTTTAGTTATGGCTTTTCAAAGGAAATAAGAATAAAAGCCTTGAAATTAATGAATATACTTTATTTAAATATTAAATGTGATACCTATGAGACCATTTGATATTGATTTCGCTTATGCATCCTATACATGCATCATAAAATATTTGTATTCAAAGAGCTTTAAACCGTTCATTTGCTGCAATATCACGAAACACAACAATCAAAGTTTTAAAGCGCTGATTGATCCAAAAATAAAGATGGTAGCTTGACACTTAAAAACAAAGTCATTGAACATTCAAGCCAGTAACAAACGTATGTATTGGAACCCCCTAATGCCATATTATATTTATGTAAACAGTGTTTTGACGAGATGTTTGTTTTCGAGAAGAATTTTATCTAGATACCTCTTTTGGTTTTCCTGATATACATAAGCATATAAATTTATTCATAATGAATTGAAATTCATAGGAAACATACATTCATTGAAACATACATTTTGTACATTTTGTCTTGAAAATCTGAAACACATAATATCTTAATAGAAAAAGCTTAATGAAGTTTTAAACAACAAATAAATTAAAAATATTCCATATAAACGATAGATTTTTATTTATAAGGAAATTTGTGATGAAAGCTTTTGATACACGCGAAGCGAATAAAACCCTACCTTCGTGTGCATTCTGGAAGAACGGGTGAAAAAAATTAATAATTATAATGATGGAATTTTTTAAATTTTGCCACCATATTTCTAAATTGTTGCTGGTTTAGTTTCTTGGAATATAAAAATTCTTCAAGCGGTGCTATAAGCTTATTCGCATAAAAATAAAACTTCGTCGTTTCCTAGGATTTAACCATTAAATTCTGCTCATTGCCATCGTGTATTGGAAAAATATAAAACAGACCAAAACATGCTTTCTTCGTCTATCTAACATGATATTTACTACATCTGTAGCAACGTTTATATGTTACCTAACGAATAATAAAGTAGAAGAAAGCTTAAATCAGCATATTTTATACAATCCCCAATTAGATTCTTCTTGTATCAGTCTGCAAAAGACCCCTGGTAAGAAAATATGGATAATACTCTAACTCAGAAAGCAAAGGTTATTGCAATTGCTATATTGATTGGCTTTCAGGGTCAAAATCTGCAGTGTCTATTTGCCAGTCTTCGTTTTATTGCACCACTGAGCCGAAGACACTGGAAGCTTTCACCTTCTTGCCGCTAGATGGCAATACTTAACAGATGCGTTACCAGTGGCGCGGAATTAAATCACCAATATGTACTTCCCAAATTTGTAACAAACTAATTTACTCCCAGCAACTATTTTTTTTAGGATTATTAGAGGTTCCACCAAATTTGAAATTGTTTGTTTAGCTGTACTTATTATCCTGTATTATTAGTAGGTAGTCATAACAGGGCAAAGTTGTCACTTGTTTATTGGGAAGCAGCTAAATAAATGTTTGTAACTGGCACTTCGAAAATAAATAATTAAAATGTTCTGAGAATCTGCTTTTTCTTCTTACTTTCTCTATCACTTACCTGCCTTAAGCAGAAAAAACTATATTTCAACCTAAAATTTAGCATTAAGATTTTACTATAAATATAATTTAGATTGCTTAATTTTAGATTTAGAGATTCGACAAAATGTCCATCTTAGCAAGAAAGAGAACTCTACACACGCTTTTACACTAACATCATAATTGAAAAATAAAAGTATAAGAAATAAAATATGTATTTAAGGCCAGCATCTTTCATTGGTGATTTTCAAGAATCTGATATGAAATTATCAGGAAACATCCCAAGCTATATACAAAAATATTCGTTACTTTGCATTTTTAAAAATGGCTTCTATGTATCTGATTAAGATATTGCACGTTTAAGACGTCATAATGAAAAGGTACATACATATCTGGAATACGAAGTACCCGAATTTAGTATAATTATAAATCATAAGGGATAGGCGAGGACTTACTGCATAAAGATGACAGATCATTCAAATGTAGCAATTATTTCAATAATCTTTTATGTATCATTGTAGGTTTTGGAAATATGTGTTACTTCATTAATTTCTGTAAAACATTTATTATAGAATACAACGTACTGTAAGTAGAAGAATCTTATTTCATATGAAGCATCAAAAACATGAGTTACAAGGCTGGAACGTGTATTAGATAGTACGATGTAACCGTATTTTGTCCAGAAATTTGTTCACATGCTAGACATTCCGAAGAAGGAAATGACTGCCAATAAGTCTTAGACCGCATTCATTAGTTAAGTTGTTACCAGTGGCAATTAAAATGAATAAGCGTAAGGTAAATTGGGAAAATATCTATTGTATTTCTAACATGATAACTGCCATATATTTTTTAATTGTGAGGAAACGAGGATTCTAAGGAAGAGTTTGAGAAAGAAGAAACGGCCAGATTTACCAAGAGAAATTGTAGACAAAAAGATGATAAATGTAAAACGAAAGAAAAAGTGTTGTATGTATGAAATTAGGTGCATTTAGAGAGAAATAAACGGCTGAGGAAAACTAGTAAGGATGAGAAAGAAGAAAGTGGGTGATAGAAATACAAAATACATAGGAAACAATATCTCGATAATCCAGCCTTTGAGCCTAAGCTCCAGTGAATCCAATAACTGAATGTTGTGTTTTATAAAATAGGTTAATTCTACTGTAGAATTTTAAAAGCAGTCTGATTTATTGCACAATTACTCAGATTCCACAATTCCATTCTATTCTACCAAGGTACTATATCAGCCGTTAAGTGACTGACAACTGTTTTTCACCATACCTACAGTAAAGGACAGTTGTTAATAGTTTCATATTTTTCAGCACTCACTTGAATGGTTATTGCAAAGTGGGAATGAACAATAGTGGCTTTTTGTTCAAATGTAAAAGGAAAAAAAAAAGAAAAAAAAAAGAAAAAAAAACACCAAAAGGCTTCTTACATAGAGTAAGCCCGGAAGGAGTACGAGAAGAGGGGCTGGCCAACTCTGTCAACTATGTCATCTCAAGGGACTTCAGCCAGCCCAGATCATACTTCAAGAATGGAGAAGCTTTAAAGTCAAACGGTGCAGCTTGTTTGACAAACAACATTGCAAGCATTCTCAGGCCCATCGTACACATTTGAGCACACTCAGTATTTCAGTTTTCTTTTTCCTTATCTATTCTTTTCTTTAGTGGTCCATACTGTTTACATCTTCTATCACATATTTAAATTCTGTTTATAAGGGATTATGTAAACTTGTCTTGACATAGAGAGTATCATGAAAAGTTCCCAACAGGTATTTTATACTTAATAAACAATTTATTATTATTATTATTATTATTATTATTATTATTATTATTATTATTATTATTATTATTATTATTATTATTATTATTATTATTATTATTATTATTATTATTATTATTATTATTATTATTATTATTATTATTATTATTATTATTATTATTATTATTATTATTATTATTATTATTATTATTATTATTATTATTATTATTATTATTATTATTATTATTATTATTATTATTATTATTATTATTATTATTATTATTATTATTATTATTATTATTATTATTATTATTATTATTATTATTATTATTATTATTATTATTATTATTATTATTATTATTATTATTATTATTATTATTATTATTATTATTATTATTATTATTATTATTATTATTATTATTATTATTATTATTATTATTATTATTATTATTATTATTATTATTATTATTATTATTTCGTATCACATATATCTATTAATAAGTCAGTATCTCTATACATGTATATAAGTATTTAGTTACGATAGCATTATATATTTGAACACATTTGGATTTTATTGTGAAAACAAGCTAGACTTGTATTTATGAAACAAAAAATAGGGTTGTAAAAACATACCCCACAGCTAGGTACGGTGCCAGCCAAGCGGACAAGTTCCTCTCATAAGAGTTTAGGAATACCCTGAACAAACCATGGCCAGATTTTAGAAAATTCTGGCCGTACGTGCTTACCAACAAATTAAATACGACGCGTGAGAAGATCTTTTGCAAAACGGCCATGCGCTTTACTGGAATGTAGGATATAGCCGAAAGGTGGGAGTAAGTTTAACCAATAAAAACTAAGAAAATATGAATGTGAGAGAAGTAAAACTCAAACTTGAGCTTTAGTGTGAGAAATTTAAAGTATGGCCGACACGTGAATTTTGTGAATACTTAGACAGCAGTCAACACCGAAAAAGTCAACACGCGTATCACATCACTCAGCAATCAACGTGCGCGCGTCGGACTTACATTTTCTCGCTTCACTCAGGAAAGGTGTCACGTGGTTTCATCAGATCAACAGTAGCGATAGTACATAAACAAACGAACATAGAAAAGTTTGGTGGTGACTAGAGCAAGATTACAGGAGTGAATAAAGTACTATTTGAACACTCGTGGGCTTTATTTCTCTGGGAAATTTACATTGTCAGGACGCACCCACACCCTAAAGGAAAGAGGAGTAATCTCATTCCGAGAAGCCCCATGCAAAACCCCGACGAGTTCCCAATCTCCCTACTGTAATTCACCTCAAGCAATCATTATTAAATTATGAGAGTGTTCAGTGATGGGAGAACTCATCTAGAACGGGCAGCCCCGTATATTGGCGTCTCACCCTATTATTAAACCTCTTATATTATTTCACTTACTTGAAAATGATCCAAATAAATATTCCTTTATTTATTTATAATTCCAAAAAGCTAAGAATGTTCACCTCAAGGATAACAGGATTTTAACAATTTTATCACGTTTTCTATCAACACCCATGCATCTGATACGTTACAAGTTCACATCAAAATAGTGTGATTAATAATTTAATTATGATTTTATTCATTTACTTTAATATTTAATGCTGAACTTGTTGCGTCTGGGATAAAAGTCTAAAATGTCTTTCCAGATCCCTAAAGAGTGACCTTCCTGGCGCGTCGCGTCCTTTTGCGAAAGTTTCATCACTTTTGCTTCTTTGCTTAGGACGCTTCCCCTGTCTGAGGGAGAGGGGTGTTCCTATCTCCCAAGAGAATAATCACCTAATGCATTCATTCAAAAGCACGGCCAATATTCCATACTTTTTGTTCACGTGTTATATATACTAATTATGGTAGACTAACTTCAAAGACAGACAAACCGGCCAATTAACAGTTTAAATACGAAATTTAGTTTCATTGCCTACATAAATCATGTGTTGCTAAACAGTTAAAGGTTCAGTAGTACAACATCAGCGGTAAGTCGAATAATATCACATTTTGGATAAGCTAAACATATGAAAACTATGTCCAATCTCGTATTTGTTCTGAATATCGGAAAGATTGTCTTAGATTCCTCACTTTATGACCCTTTTCTGGTTCTCTTTGGCCTCTTGTCATTGACGACGGACTTCTGCATGTATGAGTTTGCACATTGAAGGTTGTCATATAATTACAACATGGAAAAACTGGTTTTTATTTCTGAAGTTTATAGATTCTATATATAAGTAATTTCTTCTTTGATTTAAGCACCAACATGAGATAAATGAGTCCATGAGCAGGTTCGTGACAACATATATGAGCATTTAATTAAATCTGATATTGGAAAATTGGGGTTGCATCATTGCTTAAATTACTCTTTACTGTTTTCTGATTACTTCAAAATGTAGCAGTTTTCTGGCAGAACGTATTTTATATATTACTTCAGAAAACAGTTTGCCTCTGTTTAATTTTACTTTTTACGCATTGTTCAATGCAACTGTTAAAACTATTTCAAATGCTTAGAATAGAAAAACGTTAATCAGTATGTACAGTTATTTCTAAGACGGAAAGAGAATAAGGTTGGTTGTTACTGGGCTATAGCAGGCCTTGGTAGCATTACTCTGAAAACGTGAACAGGGTAGTTATACAGTCTTCCCGTACACTTGTACTTCAAATTGATATCAAAGACATTCTTCGTTAGATTATCCTAAGTACCAGGCATTGAATCCTGGTACATTGGACGAAGAAGCTTAGAAAGGACCAGACTGAAAAGGAAACTGCCTCAAGACACCCTGATCACTGATTCAGAAGATAGCGACTTTTCTTACTAATTCAAAGTATATTCTACATTTCTGTCATAACACCACTGATCATAATCTAGCCTCTCTTTTCAGTTGTTATCCATATTATTTAATTTTATTTTATGTGTTAGTTATCCTGTTATATACTTTATCTTTTATTATCTTTCATTTAAATGTGTTATTAATTGTTAGCTATTTGTTTATGTTATAAATTTATCACTTGTTGTATATGTTAGAGGACAGAAATTCCTCAGTTGTTAATTTGAATATAGTACTTATGTAATTTATCAATGGCTTGCATAGCAATACTGCTAATCAGCCAAGTAATAAATTAAAAAAGAAGTAGTTATACCTCCGCTTAATAGCAGTAGCTTCTAGCATGCATTAGTGTGGCACCGACGCTCCTCGGTTTTCGCATACAAGAAGTGATCCGATTTATACATCACTAAACTTAGGCTCCTCTATTCAGTATTCTCTGCACTAAGTTTTACATGAGATAATGTTAAAAAGATGTTGTGCTTGCTACTTATAAATGCAGAGAAGGTTTGATATTAAAAAGTACAACATTAAGAAAATACATTTATATTATTTATTATTGTAAATACAGAGTAAAAGTAATAATGTTCACAATTTTCATCTGTATTTGCTATATATGTACAACTCTCATATTTGCAGTATTAGTTAAAATGTCATGTCATTTAATATTGCAGCGATAACACAGTTAATGTCCCCACATTATTATTGTGAGAAGAGATTGCAAAAGGCAGAAGGAATTGTCATGTTCTTCATACATTTTGTGCAAGTTTGGAAGCTTACACTGCTGATATGTAATTGTCAATTTAATTTAAATGGAAGTTCTAAACTCAGCTGTATCCGAATGTAATATGTCCTGATTATGTAGACAGTGTTCTTGAAATATATTTTGACAAAAATGGTGATTTTTAGTAATGGAAATTTATTTCTTAGAACATGAACCAGTGGACAACAAGGTTACCACAGGCAGTAAAAAGTCTGCAATGCTCATTTAAGTATTCCACAAAAGAAGTTTTTTAAGAAGAACTCTAATTGCATGTTGAGCATTCTCTCAGATACACTTGAAAAACCAATACTGTTAACTGCACTGTGTTACACTGTAATGCCGTCTCCACTGAAAAGTTTAGTTTTGTATGCGATGACGTAGGTTTACACAAAATAAGTATCACAGTCTTTTGTTCAGATTTAAAGCGCTTTCTTTGAATTAGACAGGCAACATTTCATCAAAAGGTATGTTTCCTAAGATATTGTTTCCAAACTGCAGGATAACTTCATTTGCAGTTTCTTCAACGATCGGAGTGATGATCTGGAATATCTGATCCCTGTTTTGTGTGTAGAATGCAGTTGTGGCTTGAGCTGTAATAACAAAACCAAATAATATTAAAATTAGGAAAAGTAGATTTGATAATACAATAGCTAGAATTAGGAAGAATTTAAAAGTGACTGCTGTGGAAAATATATTTTTCTTGGAAGATCTTTACTGTTGAAGGAAATCATTCCATTGTGTTAACATTACAAGATGGTATCAACGAAATCGGTGAATGAATTTTGATATGCGATAACGTAACAAACACTAATATTATATATAATTGAAAATTTGCGAAGTAATGTTTCATATCTGAGTACTGATAGTGGGAATATATCACTGGAAATTAATTGTTCTTTCACCTGTGTGTAGGGCAAATTTTGGAAAGGTAGAGACAAATTGCTGGCACGACGTTTCCATGGTAGCTCAACGGTTAAGGTCAACCAGAGGGAGATCGGAGGATCCGTGGTTCAAATCCCAGTTATCAAATTGAATTTTTCAGTATAACTGTACCTTTTCAAAGTAATGCTTCACTATTTCGATATTATCTAGTATTATAATGTTGAGTTATTAGCGCTCTTGTTTTATCAGAAATACATGCCAAGAAATTGTATTATTGTTTTCCTACTTGGAAGCCAACCATGACATAGGTTAAGGTGACAAAAATTGCAATTATAATAGATTAATTTTTAAACAACGAAAAACTGATCTTGCTGTATTCACGTTTCTGAAAACTATTTTTACAAGAAAGTATTCTCTGTTCGGTGTAAAAATTTCCTTCATGTTTCATTATAGATATAAGCTGGATATAGTAAACTACAGCAATAGTCAATTTTTCAATAAGAAATATTGCTATGTAATGTAATCTGATTTTCCACGCTCTTTGTAAAACTACTCGGAAAAAAGTGGGAGAACTTCCTTGAAAGTTTTAGTGTCCGTTCCTTGTAGGACGCGCAGCTGTTTGTTTTTAGGATATTCTGTTCATATACACGCACGCACACACACACAGATACGGTACATGTAACAGGTTTTTGTTTTTCTAAAAAAAATTTCATTTTTTTCAGGTAGCTTCAAGGCACAGATAATAAGGAATTTTAGGGTGGAATGCAATACTTCTCTACTATAGAATGTAAAAGAAAGAAGTTTTTATGTCACAAAACATCGTCAGAATAAAATTTATCCATTTTTAGGAAACTGGTAAACCTTAAAAACACACTTGAAATCAGAATGCTAATTTTATTAATTATTACATAATTGATCGTAGTTTGTAGATTTTGAAAGTTTATGCAGAATACCAAAGCAGAAAGGCATTGGATATTTGGATGCGGAGACATTACAAAACGAATGTTTGGGAACATACTGAAAGGTTTTTAGGGGAAAATGTTGAAAAGGAAACAGATTTCATCGCCTTCCTTGCACAGCATCGTTAAAAAATAAAATAACACTTTAGAAAATGTACACAAACAAGTTGTGAAAAATAAAGACATTTTACGGTACAACTTTGCTTATAATGAGATAGAATTGCCAATTACAGATGACAGGAGTTGAAGGTAATAAATAATAACAGATTATGGAAGCTTAGAAACTGAAATGTAGACTGGCCCGTGCTGTACCCGTTTGATATAACATTTGTGAATGCAAGAGTAAATTATATACTCAGCTTTGAACTAAAGTCCATAATACTGTTCACAAAAATAATTTTTGAAATGACCTTGAGGTCATTATTCTATAAAGTGTGAATGTGATACCTTTTATTTTTATATGGAGGGTAATTTTGGAAATGGACCATTTGTGTCACGATGGACATCTCATACCTCATACATTATTGAACTGTCATTAAAGAGTAAATGAACGAACAAAGTTTGTAGTTTTACTGTCTATAGATAACTCATTCAAACTTTTCCCCAGTACCTTCAAACTTTGTAGATAATTCCATTGAACACATGAATTGAAACCCTGTCTGCAAACATAAATAGAAATTTACCGGGAAGAATGAAAAAAATGGAGGTTTCGAACCAAAATACGCGGCTTTAAAGTAGAAGGAGTTAAAAATAACATTTAGTTTCACCCCACATATGAGGAATTAGTGCAGCATACCTTGCATCGTTACTTTGACTTTTTGTTTGAAATACAAATTCACAGTTTTTAATTTTAAACATCACTGTTTACTAAGTATTTTTGTATTGTTATGGATTGTGTTAAAGCAAATTTGTGGACTGCAAATAGAGCAAATTTCTGCCAATCCACAGAGACCCCCTTCATTTTTATTTTCTCTTTCAGTAAAGTAAGTGCATTCTTAGCAAAGTAATATAGTTTATGGTTATTTCAAGGAAATAGAATGAATCACAAACCCCGTAGCACCTAACGACAAACATGACATCTAAAGTTACTCTAATGGGGTTTCCCTCGCACTGGGATCTTCAAACTCCAAAATCCATCATTGTGCCGACTGACGTAAGTGAACATGGTGAATGAAGCATTATCTAACAAGTGGATTTTCCTAGAAATTTACCAGGTCGTGCTTATAGCGAACTGAATCCTCCAATCTTTTGCTGGGATGTGATGACATGCAAAAATGAAGCTTATCGGCATATAATTTCAGCTAACTTACAGGACAATTTGTGATTTATGGTGAGCAACTAACTTCACAGAGTTTCGAACACAAAAATGTTTGATACTTGTCACTTTTTACATTAACAATCTCTAGTAACTGTTTATACCATCATCGAGATCTATTGTTTGCAAGTGGTAATTGCTTTCGTTGTCATGGATCCACATGGTGCACTCGATTCAGATGACAACAAAACACTAACATCTTGAACACTACAGGAATTGGTAAAGCTTGGTTATTTATACGCTAAGTTCTTGAAATATGCATTTCCGGCAAAAATGACGTTTCATGGTTGCATCATAATACAAAAGCATATGAGGAATGTAGCATTTACAATAAGATAAATTTGTGATGAATGTGACAATGAAATACTAGCTTCATTCTGGAAAATACCCATTAGCACTTACCAATAGCACCATTGGGATCATCATTTGCAGCAATCTTGAGGTTGGAACCTCCAATCTTGATTTTGGAAGAGACCTTGTCAATGTCCAAATAATCCTCGCCGTTCTTCTTTACCATATTGGCATGTCCCTTTACGTTGACCTTAACGTCCGCTGCAATCAAATATAGATTATGTAGTACTGAGAGTCGTAAAATGAAGACAACTGGAGTAGTTTAGTCTATTTCTAAATTCCTGAACATTGTATATAACACGTACATAAATAATGCTAACATGTTTAATATTTTGCTTTAAAGTTATGTCATCAATGACTATTTCCTTCAAAGCAAAATTTGTAGCTGTCCCTGCCAACAAAGGATATTCTTAACTCACTAGAGCTGAAATGTGAAAATCAATGTCTCTTTGATTTCAGGTGACATTAATTGTTTGTTGCATATTTATTTTTTGACTGCTATGTCTTTTGTAAGGTAGCTTTTGCATATCCAAGAGCAACTTAATTGTATCAAAATGCATAAAGTAAGTAAAAATCAGATGTTTACCCTCTTTTGCTTACAGAATCCTTCTCAAACCATATAAATGCTGAACTTGATGCTCTATATCCCTAGCTATACATAACATAGAGTTGCAGTTAAACTGACTATATGATAGTATCAGAAATAGAAAGTAATTGCCTCTTAAATACTGAAAAGCTCTTACCTTCTAAAAGTTCGTCTTCTCATTTTGCATACACATTTTGGATGTAACGTAGAAGAGACAATTAAATCATGTTGCGATATTTCTTCTACAGCTGGAGTAACTATATATGGTGACTGCCTTCTTATTACCTTTACATAGTTTTAAACTTACTGAAGTTGCCCTTGAAAACTCCCTTTCCTTTGAAAGGAGCGACCAGGATACGTCCATCAATGTCGTAGTTTGCAGTGACGTCCAAATGAGGCAATGTGATGCTCATATCAGCTGTCAGCTTGTCTAAATCGGTTCTATTAAGGAGAAAAGAAACAAACTATTTAAAAAAATTGAAACAGACTAATATCAAATATCTATATCAATACTATTATAAGAAAGTAAAACAAGTCCCTTATATAAAACTTTGAAATAGTGTTGTTGACAAGGTAGACCACAGGAACCTAATTTCCAAGACAAATTTAACGATAAATATGTAATTTAATAATTGTTTCTTATAGGCAACTATATAAATTGTGTGGCATTTATCTTATTTAGTTTTAAACATAATGTTTGTACACAACCTCTTTTATTTGCCACAAGCTGTACCACAGTTGGTCAACACCAAAGGTAGGCGAGTGCAGGTTGCAGATAATACTGCTCTGAATTAGGTAACCTTTCATCACAGAGCGGGCGAGAATGAAACAAAGACAGTGTACTATCTCTCTCTTTTTCTTTGCTCAATGACTCTCCCCTAACCACTTTCGCTTGTACTCCAGATTATATTAGAACTAACAGAATGATTTTTGAACGAGCAAGTTTTCTATGGGTGTCTGGTTCTCGAAAAGCTTTCTAAAGCTGTGGTGTCAAAAAGCAAATTATTGTGATTATTTATTCACGTTACAGAAGCAGTTTTACTGTCACATTTGTACTAGAAAGCCACCATTGTTTTAAGTGGGGTATTGTTTCCAAGGCTTCCCATGTGGTTCCCCCGATATGGTTTAACTGGAGTCACACAGTGGTCAGTGTTTCTTATCCCCATGGTAGAATGATAATGCGAATGTCGAATGATGAGATGAGGAGACCTATACCTTCTATTACGACATCCGAACCGCAATGGACCGTGGGGATACTTCACGTGAGCTAGTCAAACAGAAAACTTAACATCGCACACCCATAGCCAGGAATCGAATTACGGTTCATCAGACCGAGAGCTGCGAGAGAAAATACTGACTTAACCCGATACACTTGATTTTAAATACTGAAATGCAGAGGGTTCGGTGCGCAATAATCAAAGAGATATAAGGAAGAAAAGAAAATTTTGCTGCTAATGCATGGTGTTGAGCAGTCTGTTGCCGCTCCTTGCTATACTTCAGTAAATATTTTATGATTGGGCTAACTATTTAATTTTTAATGTTAATCTACATATTACTATAAATTTCAGCTTTCCACTCTACACCTGCGATATGTGATTGGCTAATAAGAACACTTCGTTTAGGAAAAATCACAGAATTGCCTCCTGCACTCTGATTTCAAACATTACAATGTTCTAACATAATGCCTCCTAAATTTATTATAAACTAAATGTTCCTAATAACAATAGCAGAACAAAATAAATCATGTTGCGAGGAAGAAGTGTAATAAAGAGTAAAATAGGTAGGAATTTGAGTGTTAAATATATTCCTCATGAATCAACTGAATTCTAATTGCTCTGAAGGACGCAGTTTTAAGCTGTCCAAATACTTTTTTCACAAAGAGAAAAATGGTTTCTTAAAACATTAACAAATTATATTTGTAATCAACCAATTTAATGATTTTTAGCTCAGAAGTAAATAGATTTTTCTAGAAACTTAACATACATATTTAAAAATTCTTCTTAATGAATTAATGCTCTTTTCTGAGCAATTTATAAACGATATTACAGTATCTTATATATTGAGGTTAAAGCTACAAAATAAGGGCAAGAAGATTGGAATTATTCAAAACTAACGATGAACCATCCGATACAATTCCGTTTTGGCTAACATTAAGGTGGATACTCGCGTAAATATTTTCTTTCGTTATGTTTGACCCATGAGTGTTAAGTTGCAGAAATGATTTCTTTTGTAGAAATGGCAGTGCTTTTGCAGTCCTCCCCTTTGAAGGTTACAGTACAACATTCCTGTTAGAGGTGCAGTTAATGATGCATGCAATGTAGGAAACGCACACTCATCTTAAATGGTAATACATTTTGTTATAAAGAATTGTCAAAGTATTTAAAGTGAGACATATTTTATATTAATTACGAGTGGCTGGCATGCTTTAATTTTTATAAGAGTACTCACTAAGACTTTAGATGTTCAAATTTTTCCTCCGGAACATGTCATGGTTGAAAAACATGTTTCGGAGGGAAAATTTGAACATCTAAAGTCTGAGTGAGTACTCTTATGTAAATTAAAGCATGCCAGCTACTCGTAAGTAATATAATACATTTTGTACTTACTTGAGTCTGTCGACAATAAACTGACTGGGACCATATGCAGCGATGTCGGTGATTTGAGCACGAACCTTAATGGCCTCGAGATCACGGTTCACCTCCAGAGCAGGGATAACGAAGGGCTCTGCCGGAGGTACCAACATCTTAGGTATTCCTGTCAACAACAGAGGGAGATACTGAAGTAACTATTTTACATTAAGGCCTTAGCTCAAAGGGTTTGAATGGTTTGAAGTAATGGCTACGTAATTAGGATTGCGAGGTTCATACATTTCGATAATATAGTAGTGGTACCAACGGAATTGCCGTACTTATATCGTGAAAAACTTTGCAGGATATCCAATCGCGTTGTCACATTATCAAACATCCTTACTGCACGTCTCACTTCAGCTTTAGCAGTCCTTAACCTCGCAATAGTGAATACGTATGAGAAATAATCATGGTTCAATTGGTTCTTTTATTGAATCGCTTTCTTGTCTATATTAATTATTATGGTGGCTAAAATAATAGCCAGCAAATATGACTAGAGTAAAAAGAGATCTTGAGTTAGCTTTTTATAATATTATGTTTATAAAATAGTAGTAAAAGTTCCTGTGACGCATTGGTAAAGAGATCCAAACATCATGAAAATATATCGTAAATACCACAAAAATCTACTTGAGCTCCCTCTCCGCAAACAGTGGTGATGACAGGGTAGGCATTACTTCATTGTCTGCCTTCTCCAATAAGTCATTTTCAGTATTGATCGTTAGTTATGTCGCTATGATATTTAAGACTAATGGAGGAAAAGTGCAGAAATGATAATCACTTTAGGGAACTGTTTTCATACATGCCCCAATTGATAAAGCGTTCATAGCGTATTTGATCATAGGCATATTTTTGTACTCCCTTTCTTGATCATTTACAAGTTATTTCAAAACATTAACGTTAACATGATCAATTATGTATTCTGCAATATTGTCACTAGAGTAAAATATGAACTGGATTCATAATACAACACTTTCACTAAGCCAAAGCCACCGTATTCTCTGCTGCTGTTTAGACGGAACGAAGGGCAGTAGTGGGTTGGCTTATGGCAACCACCCCATAGTGGTAGTCATATCGTCCGATATGACTTAACGTTGGAGGACGTAAATTACCGAAAAAAAAGAAAGAAAAAAACCGATAGTGACGTACCGGACATTCTGGTAACCCTGTAACAGAGGCAGTAATACTTTTTCAGTGCTATGGAGATAGGTTTCGGTCTTTCACAGACTAGTACGGTCTATGTTCAATTTAAGTTAATTATGAAGCAGTATTTTTAAATTATTTGAAGATTTCATCGTCATAAATCATAAGAGGCATTACATGTGACTAACCTAAACTACTAATGCTTAATGAATGCACATACTACAAATATTTATTTGAAATATTAATCTCAAATTTTATAGTTCCTTACCCTTGGCGAGTCTCGGCCTCAGGGCTTCCACTGACTTGAGGATGCAGCTGTCTAGGTCTGGATCAGTCCTCTTGCACACCTTCACATAGTTGGCTGCAACATACAAAACATACTTCATCAACAAGCAGTTTATTATGCAACAATTCAAATACTTAATTCAGTTCATAGCTTTGTATAACAGACGTTCTGGTTAACACAATTTACTTATTCAAATTTGAAACTTACATAAAAAGAAACTCGATTAACGTTTGATTATATATACGCTACTTTAATAAAGGTACTCGATGTTGAACTTAAAATATAGTTCACACTTACTGCTCCATTTATCTATATTTGCCCAAGATTTTGATGTAGTTATTTCACTAAATTACCATTTTGAAGTACTATGAAGCCAAAATAGGTCTGTATTATGTTTGTCGGTGGACAACATAATTCAAAAGGTAAACTATATTTATAAAAAAATGCTATCTTGGTATTTAGGCTCAGCATCACGCATAAAGACATCCCTAAGCTATCCTTAACTGCTACGTGTTACATTTTTGTCTTTAGTTATTTAAAAGGCGCTCCAATCATTTTAATTAAAATATAATTGTTTTAGATATTTGCATGACTAATAAAATGTATTTCTTGACTTTCTGAATGAACTATGAATGACTATGCAAAATTTACAGCAGCATATGTACATCTCACTAAAACGCACAATTTATTTCTTGCACATTCTTTTTGTGGCATTAGCCATTTCGAAGTTATTCGTTGCTCTTGCATCTTCCAATACTTCGCTTTCGGCCTTTGTTTCGCTTCTTTTGGTGTAAAAAGAGAGTGTGGATTTTAAAAGCAAACATATAACGGCCGCGTTTAAAAGATACATATCCCTCTTACTGGTTATAACAAATGAGTAGTGAAATCGTTTCTGAAATATTAGTCTACATATATATGATAAAAATGTGTTATATATCATGATATACATTATTTATATATAATATATTTTAGTTAGGATGGTCAGAAACTATTGAGAAAATAGAAAATAAAGAAAACATATAAAAGTAATTGCGTTTATTTTTAGTGATTGTAAATTCCTTAGAAATCTTCACTTCTTATTCTCATAGGACTTTATGAAAGAAGACTTGATAGTCTTTATTTGCAGTAAAATTTTTATTCTGAAGTTTTGAGTGGAATGTAGTTCCTCCTCTACCATTTGCACCTAGCGGTAGAGAAAGTAAAAGTGATTAACGTTTTTGAGTTCCCGGGAATGGAGACTTTCACTTGTTACTGCTACTGTTTGGGTTCTGTTGACGACAGGAGCAAATGAACTGCAATGTAACTGTAAGCGAATGCACCGGTTGTAGGTCAGGGAGAAACCACTCTCACTCTCGATTGCCGTCACGCGACTACACTCGTTTTCGATTTAGAGGTCGATCTCTTGTCGTAGCTACATATGTTCCAGTTCGAAAAACTACAATTTTGGAGAATGTAGAACGATAATAAACTTTAATGGCATATGTTTTGTAGTACTTAAATACTTTACACCGCAACCATAAATTAAACATATTTAATCCAAATACGGTTGAGGGCATGCAATAAAATTATATTTGATAGTTAAATTATACTTTATTTTATTTTTTAACTTTTACTGTCCGTTGTTAAATTTGTGCCGTATTTAAACCTAACAGTTTCGGTATAAGCAGTCATGTTAACTTCAGTTGTTCACAGCCTCGATCAGCACCACCAGGATAAATAATCGAGCAACAGTTTGCATGCGCTAGAACTGATAATAATTAATTTTATTTGGGCGCTTATATTTCTACTACTCGCAGTTGTTGACAGAATAGCATGAAATTCTCTTAATTTCACTGAGTATTCGCCTAAACATTTTGAAGAATGTGGATGGTTTACCTACGCATCGATATTGAATGTCCCCCCGTACGTATTCGTTGCTCGATCTGTCGCACAGTTGTAATTCAAGTGTTTTCAACAATACATTATTAAAATGACACTGAGATCACGCCCAACGGGCTGACGTGGTGTGTGTGGCAATTCAGTTTCTTTCCGTGCGGATGCTAGTACCATCTTCATCTACCTGTGGTGAAGTCTCTCCAAAAGATTCATCACTTTCTATCTGTTTTCATAATAGTTTTCAGCTAATATTCATGACTTCACGGAACTACATATGTAAATTAAAGCAACAGTTACTAACAATAAACCAATACCTGATATAAAATATATATGAACAAGTACTGATCAACTCGAAATTTCCAGATACTGATAATTTTAGCTTTTCAAACCAATTATAATAAAATTGCTTTACATTACGAAATGGTATAGAAAGGCAAATTAATTTTGTATGTAGTCCTCAATGGTTAGTTTTGCACACAATGAAAACATTTACACATTAATCATTATATTTTCCATTGCCAAATTTACGTGTTTGGAAAAAAAAAAAAATTTAGTAATATAACCATTGTAGATATATTACAAGTTCTTTGTTCATTCGCTATACGTATTTAGGTAACTAAATTAATCGCGTTTAAAATTCACATACAAATAAGTTTTAGCCAGGAATCAATGTCTGCACTTTACAGCTTTCAATTTCAGTTCTAAAATGACTGATAGTCACGAGATGGAGTGTTAGTAAATCTTAGGAAGATGCCTTTGAATTCTCGTCATTGTTATTTCTACAGTAATTACATGTACAATAGAGGAAAATAAGGATATTTTATTCGAAATGGTATAAAGAATTTCACAGTAAGAAAATATAAGAGAACATGGAAATAAGATAAAATGCTGTTTATAATAGTTGTATAAAACGATGTTAAATGAAACTTTATTCAAATATTGCTGATTTTAGCATCTTATTTATTCAAGTTTCGTTTAATCACCGGATATGACTTACGTCGGAGAATGTTAATTTAAAAAAAGAAGAGTAACATTTATTCTAATGATGCGAATTATGTGGTGCGCTTTCTAAGAGCCAAAAGCGTTTTAAATCCTTATGTGTGACTAATATTAACTGTATTTTTTCATTTATTGTTATCAGGTTTATTGTAAATACACACACATACTACATTAAATATTATGTTAAGTGTAACATCAAAGACTATTCAATCGGTATTTAAAATAAATGGATGAAATATTATTTTTCTCACTGGTTAAAATTATAGAATTTTCTATGATGTGTTAGGTGCGGGAATATTCAACATTTTGCCGAGTAATGATATCAGGGAATTGATTATGCATCTCTAATAATTTTTATCTGTTGTGTTTATCGCTAAATTAATCTAAAATTTTGGATAATTCGCAGCTAAACATTCTATGTAATACATTTCCAGAATTTGAAAATTAACCTGGAATGAATGGAGGTTAAGAAGTTCGGATATAGGTAAACGGCATTTCATAGGCTATTAGTGTATTCTTCGTATATTATTAGAAATATAAAGAGGACTTTACGTAATTGCATATTTAAATAGCAACGGGCCCTCTGTGTAATATATATTTTTACAAAGAATGGAGGTGAAAATAACTAATTAAATTTCGTGGTAAATAAAATTATAAATAAATATGTACTTTCAGAATCAGCTAGAATGGTCTTATCAGTATATTTGTGTAGTTTTGCGAGCTTACTTGTCTGCAAATGATAAATTCACATTAGTTGTTCGTCCAGTAAAAGACACGGTGACGACATTTCTTAGAAGTGTTTTTTTATGGTTCTGGTATCTTAGATATCTTCCTGAGAACAATGGACGGATATCCCATAAAGTTGGTAGCTTGCATAACAATTGTTTTCAGAGTCATAAACTGAATGTATTCTGTTCACTGCAGATATAAAGGTGTTCAATACTGTGTAGCAATACTCTGAGTTTGACCTATCATTTATTTGCACATTCCAATTCCAATACTTTGAGTGGAATTTGTTATTAATATTTTATTCTATTTATGTAGTAATACGTACCATCTTATAAGCCTAAGTATGTAATAGCATAGCGTTAAACATTTAAACAATGTTGCTGTTGAATAAGAAATAATACGGCATAAAATTTTTCTATTTTGCATCAATAATTATACTGCTGTTGAATTAAGTCATTTAAATAATTATTAATTATATTTGTTCGTTAATTATTAAATTTAAACTATTTTAAATGTATAATGTTGCAATTAAAGCTATTATATGTAATATTTTTTTACTGGTTAAACAGCTTTGATATAATAATGTCTTATTCCAATTATATAGCAGAACTGTGAGTAAATACAATACACTTAAAAATAAATATTTTTACATACTATATGATCTTAAAATCTACTATGAATAAAGAATAAGAAACACAAGCAATTCATCCACATAGTGCTTGAGTAATATTTTGTTTGCTAGGATATTTGTAAATTTTTGTAATTAAAATTTACTAAAACCCGACTGTCTACTGATTTTTGTGTACCGAGTATCTACTGCGTATAGTAATGAGCGCCTATAAAATGTTATCCTAACAAAATTCTAGTTACATAAGTAATAGTTTCAAAATATTTAAAAATTAAAGCACTTGATACCGAAATTAGGGACTCAATAAATAATCATAATATATTATATATGAACATCTGATATATATTTTTAAATGTGAATAGGATGTTAGTTTAGCAGTTCAGTATGACGTAGCCGGCTTCTATGGGGGGGGGGGTCCATATGGTCGACACTTGTAAAGAGTCTTTCTTAGACCCTTCCTTATTAGCTTCGATACATAGAGTCAACATGAAAAATTCAATGCCATGGCCGGGATTTGAACCACAGATCTCCTGCTTTCCGTCTAGTCGCTCTAACCCATTGAGCTACCATGGTCAACGTGCCGTCCTGACATTAAATTCTCCATTTGACTTGTATATTTCCCCGGTAGACCACTAGGGGCTCTCGCATTCGAGATGCACCGTGTGTGGCGACTTACTACAGTAAGTACTTGAGTCCCAGGCTTCATCAATTAACTAAAAAACTATCGCTTAAGTTTCGTGTATCCCCAGGAAATGTGCCATGAAGCCATTTCTGCCAGTGTTCATCTTAATTAAATTAAGTGATTAAAATAATTAAATTTTGTAAACATCGATTTTGGAAGACATTCATGTGAATCTAACACATCCTTTTATATGGTGAAACACGTGAAACGTATGAATACCTTTAACACGAGATGAATATGTTGTAATACTTTATAATTTTCTCCAGTACTAATGGGTATGTGTGTGAACAGCATAATTGTAAAACAAAAAGGAGTTAAATACAAAAATTAAGTTTAGCATTCCCAAAAACTACTCCGTCCCCTGATTACTCTTTAGATGCAAACGGTTGATTTTATAAAAAATGGTTCTAATGTGTTTCAATGCTTTTATGGCAAATGAAAATTATATTCTGAATTTTCTAGGAATACCTTAAATGAATGAGTTTGGCACTGGTAATGGTAAACTGCAGGACGCAGGCAAACTCTTCTTCTTCTTCTTCTTCTTCTTCTTCTTCTTCTTCTTCTTCTTCTTCTTCTTCTTCTTCTTCTTCTTCTTCTTCTTCTTCTTCTTCTTCTTCTTCTTCTTCTTCTTCTTCTTCTTCTTCTTCTTCTTCTTCTTCTTCTTCTTCTTCTTCTTCTTCTTCTTCTTCTTCTTCTTCTTCTTCTTCTTCTTCTTCTTCTTCTTCTTCTTCTTCTTCTTCTTCTTCTTCTTCTTCTTCTTCTTCTTCTTCTTCTTCTTCTTCTTCTTCTTCTTCTTCTTCTTCTTCTTCTTCTTCTTCTTCTTCTTCTTCTTCTTCTTCTTCTTCTTCTTCTTCTTCTTCTTCTTCTTCTTCTTCTTCTTCTTCTTCTTCTTCTTCTTCTTCTTCTTCTTCTTCTTCTTCTTCTTCTTCTTCTTCTTCTTCTTCTTCTTCTTCTTCTTCTTCTTCTTCTTCTTCTTCTTCTTCTTCTTCTTCTTCTTCTTCTTCTTCTTCTTCTTCTTCTTCTTCTTCTTCTTCTTCTTCTTCTTCTTCTTCTTCTTCTTCTTCTTCTTCTTCTTCTTCTTCTTCTTCTTCTTCTTCTTCTTCTTCTTCTTCTTCTTCTTCTTCTTCTTCTTCTTCTTCTTCTTCTTCTTCTTCTTCTTCTTCTTCTTCTTCTTCTTCTTCTTCTTCTTCTTCTTCTTCTTCTTCTTCTTCTTCTTCTTCTTCTTCTTCTTCTTCTTCTTCTTCTTCTTCTTCTTTCTTCTTCTTCTTCTTCTTCTTCTTCTTCTTCTTCTTCTTCTTCTTCTTCTTCTTCTTCTTCTTCTTCTTCTTCTTCTTCTTCCATCCAGAGATTTGGCTAAAAGCCTGTTCTATCCTCATTTAATTTGTTCCACCTCTTATTAAAATATCTTTAGTTCTTTCAGTTTACTCTCATTTGTTATTTTATCCCTTCTTGTACAACCGTTCAACTTCCTTAAAAATCGCATTTCAGCAGATTGTATCTTTCTTTTATCGTTCTTTCTTAATATGTACGATTCACTACCGTACTGGAGCACTGGTGCAGCCATTGTCTTGTAGGACTTAATTTTGTATCTCTTCATGTTTTATTTTGTTATGCTCTGTTTATTGTTCCACATATATACGCCAATGTATTAATTTTGTTTTCCATATCATTATCCAAGTAGACATTTACAGTGGGAGACTTGCTCTAAGCATATTCCTTCAATACATATCTTCGATCTGAGAAGATATTTGCCATAGTGTGACATTCTTTTCATTTTAGTTGCAGATACTTTTAAATTATATTTTTTGCCTAAACGAGATAATCTGTGCACTGATCGCTGAAGATTCTCTTTCCTATCTGAAATAATTATAACATCATCGGCATACAATAAGATATTCACAGGTTGTTGTTTCCTATCTTAATTCCTGGATTAACATCATTTGTCCATTGTTTAAGGAGGTACTGAAGCGATTTGGTGATAGGTAAAGACAAACGCTTACTACATAAACATGTAAATCTCGTTATAAAAGCATAATTTGTGAAATACATGTTTATGGAGAGAAAACTTTCCAAAATGTACCTCATTATGTGTCTATATTTTCCAGTACCTAACCTTTCCTGAGATGGAAATCATTTCAAAGCCATTCCATAGCAACCAGCCTAAGAGATTTGACCATACGTATTCCCCCATTGTCCCTGCATCTACAAAAAAGTTAGTAGTAAGTTATTTGCAAACGTTTATACCGATTAACATAAAGAAGATAGAAGTATAATCATTTCTAAGAATCTCTTGTAAAATAACAGAGAAAATCATGTGAGTGTGACACATCCGATTTTTTTATATCTGATGGAAACTTTAATCACTCATAGGATGGAGGAAATGGGCCTATAAAGAACCCTTTAAAACATTAACGAGTCCAGTAACTTTTAGCCTTTGAAGTCATAACCAAAAATACCTTCGTCCCAACTTTGTGGTCCGAATTCGATTTCTGTGGCTGACCTACTTGACCCATGGGCTTTTCGGGGGTACTCCCGGGTCACCAGGGATATGCTGGGTGGGTTAATTAAATCCACCGAATTTCCTGTCCCTCTATTTCATTGCCATTATCATTTAACATCATCTATCATCTGGTGGCCCCCTTTAGGTTAGAAGTGTCGGCAAGAGTCTCGGCGCTGCATGACAGGATGATATGCTTTTGAACCGGGGAGCTTCCAACTGGTAAATTGTAGGGACCCTGCCCTCTGCACTGTTGTGGATCCTTAGGACGGCCTTCCTCTGTCTCCTCTTGCCTCATCCTTCCTCACTTGGAGGTATAGGTATAATACATCAAGTTTGAACCTTCATGCCGAATCCCCTCTGTAGCGTAGTCCAGTCTAGTCCAGTCCATCTTTGTGGTGTTGGAGTGGCGTGGCTATAATATTCAAGGGATCCAATATTTGGTTTTCAGTTAGAGTGAGGTGCCTTGACAAGGCTTGTCCTCAGGATTTTTCCTAATACTGAGAAGATGAATGCTGGTTAACTCTTAAACTCTAAGGACCCCGGGTCCTTTTCAACTTCATTTCAGAAATCTCATCCAGTCACCGTCCAATATGCCTTATCCAGTTAAAGGGGTGTTTAACCTTTTTGAATGACGGCATCCCTTGTTTAAAAACTCTCGTAATCAATTAGTTTATATTACAAAACAGAGAGAATGGAGGCAGTGCAGTATCGATTTTGTTACCCAGTTCCTGATGGTACTTACAAACCCCTCTAATATATACAGCGACTTTTTATCCATTTCTGCTTCAAATTAATAGAAAGAAGTTTCCATTTTCTGAGTCCACTAGGAACAAACGACACCACAGTTTAAGTGTATTTTGAAATATTTTTCGTGCGTTGTATTTACACACTTATTTTATAGGTACTGCATGGCAAAGCGAGAAAGCATATCGGAAAAAAATCGCAACACAGAGATGTTTACCTCAGCTTATCGCACATACATGTTGAGTCCAGTGTATGTATACTGCTGTCTTCTGGACTGCTTGTGTCATACTTCGGTAGGCGTGAGAAAACATACCATATAGACACACGCAGCTTCCAATCACTCTATTTGTGTTTCATAACTTACTGTACATCAACTTACTTATATTTCACTCTTGTAATTGACCAGATAATACCCGATAAGAGGCGATCACTGCACTGGTCACCTGAAGGTCGATACGCCTCAACGCTCTGTCGAGTAATATATGTATTTATTTGGGCAATTGTTTTTAATAAGAATCAGATTTCAACGCAGTTTAGATACAGAAATCTTCTGGAAACCACACTTTCTGTTGCTGTTGTTGTTACTGCTGTAGTTGTGGTTGTTGTTGATGAAGATGAAAATGATGATGATGATGATGATGATGATGATGAGGAGGAGGAGGCGAAGAAGTTAATAGTTAACATGAAAACATTACAACGATGTAATTTCTCTTTTCCTGTCTGGAAAGGCAAAACTATTACGTAATTATAATGGAGGTGGAACAAAGGTATCCTTGAAATGAAGAAGTGTTTATCTTGATAGGTGTCGAGAAAGAAGTATATCTTTATATCTAATTGTTCGCTGTAACATCAAGGTGGTGGTCATCTGTTTATGACGCATGTGAGAACGTAACGGTTACTAACCGCATTAACCTTAAGCTGTCGACCGTGATTGGTGGGTGTGTTCAAGAGAAAGGAAAGCTAGGAAGTTTTCATTTCATGGACAATAGCTTACAAATGTTTATCAAAGGAACCATATCCTTGACGAGCGGAGGAAACCAGACCGAAAACTTTACCTCACGCAACGTATTAAAGAAAGGGAAATGAATTTCTCAGATGCAGTTTTTGTTACCTCTAAAGAGAACACCAATCTCCAATAATAGGAGGTCTTTGACATCGCGTTTTGACCATAGTTAACATTAACGATGGAAGAAATTGACACTTTAATGTTTATATATGCACAGCTACGGTATTTTATTTCCTTCGCTTTATTCATACATGCTTCCTTTCGCATTGCACAACCACTGCAAGTAGTTAGTTTAGATTATATAGGAATTTTAAGACAATTTGCAATATGGTATAGGAAATATGAATAGTTTAGTTAGAGAGTTCTTTTAGCATTCTATACTTTTAGGTTAATACCTATATACAAAAATAGCATTTTATAACCATAGATTGAACAAAATTAATTTCAAAATTTCGAATTATGTTCAAATTGAAATTAAACGTAGTTTAGATAAAGAACCCAAAAAGTATCTCTCAACATGCATTTCTTACGTATATTTCCGAAGATTTCAAATTTACAGCCGTAGTTTTCCGAATGGCAGCTAAAATTCAAGTTGAAACATACTCACTCGTACGGGAGATGGAAAAGCACCAATGGAGCAGAGATTTTATTTGCAAGAGTAAAAATATTGTCAACAGTTGTATCAAATTTGTTTTAAATCAACACAAAATTATCAGCAACTATGGAAATGTACTATTTGACAGGAAATTTGTATGGAACTTAAGGCGTCATAATAATGGATAAATGGGTGATTATTGGTTTATTTTATATAGTTTTTAAAAAGTATTTTGTTCGTGAGAGAACTTAACTGTTTTGTGCTGACAAATCCAGTCCCAACCACCAACTCTCTTATTTCTAGCAACTGGATTGGTGGGTATTTTAGCTCCCCCAAAATGTGGTCAAGTCCATAAATTAACTTGACAACCTGACTGTCGAAATTCCCACTAAGCATTAACACAATGTTTCATTCAACTTTTGCGTATATATAAAATATAAAATAATAAACACATAGAACTAATAACAACTTTCGTTACCATGTTTATTCCACCATAACTTCACACCATTTATGCATAACGATCGTAAAGGAAAGCTCCAGATGAACAAAAGAATTCTGCTGTCACCCAGCGCTAAGCACGTGACGTTATTTCTTTATTAGGGTACTTCGTCATCATTATCACAACTGCACAATGTTGTTCACGTGCATTTAGAAAGTGGTACATATTACACACTACTGCCTTCTGTATGGAATATTAATCTCAGCAGGTGAAATGAAGGTCGCTCTTTACTTTGAATAAGGGTGACAGTACTCAGATCAAGTATTTCTTTACTTTGTGCAATGAAAAAAAATACCTAAACATTTGTCACCTTGCTTTCAAATCTGCGTAGATGAGCAAAATTAATGGGCAACGGAAGTGGAAGTACAATCAGGGCGACAGAGTTTTCATACAAATATTGCCATCGTGGTATACCGGCCTAATGAGGCATCCTTTCTTAGAATGAAACACGAGTGCCCGTTTTCCCCATATCAGCAGCATTAGGCAAACATTTTATTAGATATTTATAGTAAGTATGCTTGCCAAGGAAACCATGATCCCGACCAAAGTAATTTACTCTAGCGTTTCTAAGAAATGCCTGTGGTTCTTTATCACTTAAAAAGGCTCTCTTTATTATGATTACAGTTAAGAAAGAAATGGTTACTGATAAACAACGAAATTGCACTGAACAATATGTACGGAAATCATAAGCAGATGCATAAATAAGATCAATTTTTATAGAATGTGGGATGAAATAGAAAATCTCAGTTGAGAGGTATATAACTTAGCAACATTGGTAGAAGATAATGTTGACTAATAGTAACTTGGTCTTTGTATATTGAAGTACGTACTTACTTGGGTTAAGTAGGACTACAACCATGTCCTACTCAATACCATAAATAAAAACACTCCATTAAAACATCTAAATGTATGTTGTCTCACTTATTTTAAAAATCCGATGTGATGCAATCAACATAAATCTACAAATAGGAAGCACATCTTCTATATTATGTAAACGTTTTATTAAAAAGTGATTTTAACCATGTTGAATTATTTGGTGTGCACGTAATTTAAAATGAATAATATGTGTTTAGTTGTACACAAGTGTGGACAAATTTCATATACTTTTAAAGTGCAGAGAAGTAGATTCAGAAGAAATAGTACTTAAATACTTTTGCGAAAGAAAGAAAGAAAGAACAAAAAGAAAAATACAAATTTTTCAAGTACCTCCCATCAGACAATTTATTACCTTGCACATACAACATACATTATAAGGTATAAATGTTTGGAAAATTAAATTACTTGGTGCAGAGTTTTCTTTGGGTTAAATTTCTCTCAATCCCTTACAGTGTCTTGGTTATAAAATCTTAGTGCAAAGTGCAGAGAACTTCCGAGACCATGAGAGTAATTGAAGATATGCATTTTATTAGTGATGTAAGATATTAGACATAGGTATTTTAATCTAAATATTTTGAGCGTAAATCCTTTCAACAAAATATTTTGTATCAGTTTGTTTGGCTTGGATGATCCCTGAAAATCATCGCCTAACATGCTAAAGTATCGAACTCAAATATGAAATTTAATATTTTTCGGATTTGTAATTTTTAATTATGCTGCACTTGATTTCTCTCTCTTTCTTGTACATTACACATATATCAAATACATTCTTTGGACCTCAGTGAAAATTGGATATCAAAATTTTGAACCGAATACTACAAAACTCTACTAAACTCTACGGGCAGATAGTAAATAAGTAAAAATGAAGAAACAATTTTTGTGTTTATTTAAGTTGCTTACTTAATAAATGGGAGTTTACTTTAAGGAAATTAAATAAGAATTAAACATTATCACAGGTATCTTTCTGCAGTAGAGCACACAGTAGTTGTTTATTTCAATGTTATATTCTATTGTTTCATTTTAGATATGATAACAAAAATATTAAGCGTTTCATCGATCCCTTTCTGAACTTATTTTCTTTTCCAGTAGACAGAGAATCGCTAATTATAATGTAGTGAATTTACTTGATTATCGCAGTAAGACCAAAGAGTTTCTAGTCTGACATCATTTGAATTCTGAGCATGTGAAACGTTTTGTATTTTGGTAAAGAGCTAAGTCCATAGTGCAGACTAACATCTCATGAAGAGTGAATAGAGATGACATCTATATCACTGATGCTAATGACATTACTGTGTTTTATAATTCAATGAGATAGACGGCATAAGGAGAATAGGTCCCTTTGCATTGACAGCGAGCTTATTATAGCAAGGTATAATATTTTTGTCGAAACTATATTTCGAATAGCTCTTTTTTCTAATGTTTTTAAATTTAATGATATTCTGTGGAATATTGAAGCCTAAATGTTGAGAAATAAAAAAATGTTATATTTGATTTTAAACCACAAGCAAAAGCATCTAAGTTTCGATATATACAGTAATTACTTTCAGAGGTATAGTTGAACATGTACTTAAATTGTTTTTCGTTTTTTTATTAGTAGATAAATAAATTTTTAAAATACGAGTATATTTGAATTCTTTCGTAGATTCGATTATTTCTAATAACTTGTTTCTGATAAATTCTTAAAGAGATTTCACTGTTGCGTATTAGGCAGGTAGTTTTGGGTTCTTTATAAAATATTCAAGAGAATGCTACTTATATATGGCTTGTTTGCCTCTCTGCCAACGTGAGAAAGTTCCAAATGAGGAAAGCACTCTCTATCTCTTTGTATCAGTGATCCTATGCAACGTTTTGCCACGAAGAGCACTGAGATAAATCATAGGACCCAATAAGTTTTCAGACTTCATTTTACCAACAGCTACTTTTCTGAAAACTATTCTCTCCCTCTGTTTTCCTCTTCCTACATTTTCATTCCCTTCCTATCTCTTTTCTGTTCCCAGTTTCTCACACAATGAGACAACAATGGATTATATCTTAGGATTGAAAACAAGCTTTGATTTAAAGCAATCTTTTACCTCATATTCTGTTACTTGCTCTATCCTTTTCAATCAGAAGTATGCTCTCATTGGCTGCTGCTTAGAGTGTCGATGTGTTTAACAACACGCTATAACTGCCTTAGGAGGATCTAATAATCAGTAGCAATTAAGAAGTTTGCATTAGCTGACAATGTCTCAGTAAATGACTAGTCATCACACACATAGTAAATGTTATAAAAGTATTGGTTATGTGCCCAAACATTAGTTATTATATTAAACGTAAAATACATGTCCTTGGTCGACTTGGCTTGTTGAGATTGGGAAATGAACAATGCATTTAAGTATCTTTTAATGGATAAATTAATTTTAAACGTTTTAACGCTAGTGCTTCAGGTCCAAATTATTTAATTTTCATGAAAACCAAGAATTAACACAGGAATAAAAGACAACACGAATCAAGGCAGGAGGACACAATAAAGTTTAAGTCTTCTACTCAGCAATTCTATGATGAGGAGACAACTCTAATTTATGCTAAGGATACGAAGTTCCCAATAGTGAACATTTCTTCCATAGCATTGGACTGTTGGCTAATGACACAGGTGTCACAGGGAATCCATGCTAATCTATGTAATAATGGGAAAATCTCCATTGGTTTCAAGCGGTTGATACGTGCGAATGGACATTCAATTAGCACTACAATCTTCTAAAATGATGTCGTCTTCAGAACTTTTTTTGTTTTTTGCTATATCGGCTGTAGAAGTACGCGCAGTGTTCTCAATGGTTTCTTTTAAATGTAATAACACTTGTCGCATATGGTGTTGCAGTTTCTCCACCTAACTTGCTATTGATGTTTACATCTACTTCTGATACCGTCTGAAGCTCAACTTATTACATCTAGAAGATAACTTACAAAAATGCCATGTGAGAAAGGAAAAGGAAAACATGCCAGTGTGACTCAGAGCTAAGTTTGAGTCTAATGCATTGGTCTAATAGTGTCAAAACTCTCGTTATAAAATCCTTCTACAGTGCCTTCGGTATCATATACTTAAATAGAAACAATATTCAAATTCTCGATTGTCTCTAGAAATGTCAGTATTCTACTCACTTTCTTCTTGGGCAGCCAGCCAGGTGAAAAGATGATTAGATATCGACGTTTTGGTAGTCTGCATCTCTCCCATCATCAGGATATTTATAAAATGTTATAACCACAAATGAAACACTGGATGTAACACAACTATAAACAAAGACAAAACGCTATAAAAATTCGCATTACTGAACAAAAGACTGTTTTCAGTAAATTAAATGCCAGGTCAGGAGATGGCGTGAGTATAGAAAATAGTGTCAAAGAAACGTAACTACTTAACTTCATTATCAAGCTGTATTGATCTTTGCTTCTTAATTCGACGGATTTCCATTTTTAAGGCCGGTTTCCAAGAGGATCTGAACTGAAATCCAGCATCACGACTAAACGTGCTCCTTTCAGAGGAAATCGCCAAAGCCTCCTTAATTCTCCCCTCCCAGTAGCTGTTGCATATTTGCCAAGATGGCCGTCTCCTGAAAATTGGCTCTATGGTTGTTATCAAAACAATTCTCTGCCAGCCCAGACTTCTCAGGTTACATTACATGAATGCGCCATTCATATTCGATTATTCTAGTAGCGATGGTCCTTCCGGTTTGTCCTATATACGGTGTCCTACATTCACAGGGAATGCATTACACTCCGGAACTGTATGGCTGGCTGCCCGAGAAGAAAGTGAACGCATTTGTCGCCAGGAAAGCTTCGGGTCTTATTTTGTCAGTATTCTAGTTCCTAAACTTAAAGTCTATATAGGATTAGGAATGATTCCACACATCACTGACTGCAAAACGATCAAAGCTCAATAATAAGTTACATTTAGTGATTGCATGCAATAGTTTCGTGGTAACGTATCAGGTTGAGGTTCGGGTTTGATTCTCGCTGATGATCTAACCTCCGACCTTTGGTATTTCGTGGTTTTCCATGGTGGATAGCAGTGGTCCTTTATCTATCACTATTTCTTTTCCATATTTTCATTTCATTGGGTTTCCTTCTCATCTTTCAGGTGAAGTTCCAAGTTTCGTGGCGTGTAGTGGTGTCGCACAGAAGCCTGGGTTCTTGTTCAAGGCAACATTGGACTATAGAGAACTGCTTACTGGACGGGTCGTTCACCAGCCTCTCTAGGCTGCTCCAGCAATGAGGAACACAGTATATCTAGTGCGTAAAAGATCCCTCTCGTTGTACTCCCATAACCTATAAACCTATACAGTTGAATTCCTCATATAACCAGAAGAATTTAAAGGTAATGCATAAATACAAATACATATTAAAAGTTGTATTTAATAATAATAGTAATAATAAATAGTACGATGATAATAAAGAATTTGAATTTTAGAGCAAATAACTTTTCAAACACTGTAATTTGTTTGAACTTCATTTAGAAGTAATACCGTCTGACTTTTCTACAATAGTCGCATTCCCTGTAATATATTCTAACGTTTTCTTTCATTCATGCTACACAAAATTAAAAGATAAAAATGGTATGTGCATGTACCCTATGGATATGCACGGCATTAATATACGACTTTAAAATACTGCCAGGAGTAATAATTACTTTCGGGAAAATGTAGATAAAATAGTTGCTAGTTTTAAGATTATTATATTAATGATTATTATGCCTGAGTATGAGAGATTGTAAACCCGTGGGACCTTAGTCCAAAAGTTTGTGACTGTCGGAGGGGATAATCATTAATATGTTCCTTGGTATATACAATAACTTATGGTGTATTACTTCCTTATTTAGTAAATACGTAGTGAAAAGCAAACATCTGCATTAAGAATTCGATTCTATGAAAAGTGAAAAAAAGTGATTAGGGTTTTCCGTCCGTCCGTCGCAGTTGGCAGGACTGAGGAACAGCCCGAGGTGGGTTAAGACGTGTACCTGCTCAGGATAGAGCTTAGCCACGTAGTGGCGGGATGTGGATGTTGCAGGATGTCGGGTGAAAATTAGGTAGGGGGATGTTGCTCCTCAACGGCTGCAGACTTGGGTACAACGGCCCTTGTGCACCGCTGGTGGAACATCTTTTTTTTTTCCTTCATTTATACCCCGCCTTTGACTGCTATGGTCATATCGGCGACCGCTAGTGGATTAGATAATAAACTAGGAAAAGCGGAAATTTAGATATCCAGACAAAAATCTTGGGTGATTGTAATTTTGTTTAGGTTGTAATAATTAGGGATCCAGTAAACGAAATTCATTCATTTCGAATAAATGGAGTTATCTATGAACTTTGCTGAAATTTTAACTAAAGCTACGGATGAGCAATTGCCATTGTTTGTGTAATGTGAGTTAAAGGGCATTCGTGGCTTGCTTAGAGAATTTTGGCAAATATTCTATATTGAGGTTGCTGGGATTAAGAGGAATGTGAACATAGAAAACTGCAATCAGTTGTACCATATTCAGAAGCATGACGTTTAGCCTAAGGTTTCCTTAAGGCTACATAACTTAAATAGCACTAAAATGTTTATTTTTTGTTATGTTACCTGTAAAATTTCTAAGGACCCGAGAGGATACTTAAAATTCTGTAACATGTCTAAGCAATAAATAAATATTCAGTAACAAACTAGTGCACCATAAATACAATTATTGTACGATTAAATCGTACAATTCAACATTTAAAAAGCGTGGAACCAGAAACGAGTTGCTTAAATAAATCTTGAAAGAATCTTAAGTAATAGTTTACATACATTCGAGAGATGAGGGTGATTGTACTCAATAGAAGCGATGAATGCGATAATTGACAAATTTGTGAAGACTTAGCTAATGTATTGTGTAATTACAGAAAGGAAAATCCCCTGGATGTTTAAGTACCTTGTTTCGCATAACTTGTTAGTTAACAACTAGCTTTCTTCACGTAGTTTCCACTTATACAGTGTAAACAGTGCACTTTCTCCCGCACTCATTTGGAGGACAGAAACCTCTCTTGGTTTAAGAAGTTCGCGAATTTCTTCGCAAATCGCAACACCTACATCGACTATGTCAAGACCCTAAAACATGATCGTGAAAGGTTGTATGTGTCGGTAAATAATTACTTGTATTTTAGAATGCCATGCTAAAGCAAGTACTTGTTATTAAAGCAAGTACGTAGGATGTTATTTTGATTCCATTTTATTCCCCTCCCTCCTCCAAAGCAGTAACATTCATTTTTATATAAAACATATATAAACACAGTCAGGCCCGCCTTGACAGCGTGAGGACTGCTTCACGTTCAAGAGGTCCTGAGTTCGAATCTCGGTCAGGGTGAGTTATCTAGACAAGATTTTCTTCCCCCTTTTTATGCCCTTATGCATGAATGTCGGATAGGTAACTCTATGCTCAATAGACCATGGGTTTACTGGGGCATCATTTCAACCATGTTATTCATCGTGCGATATGCCCTAATTGGTTAAAGAACGTAAAAAAATTAAATTTAAATTTAATTTTAAAATGAGAATATGTTTTAATTTGGTTTTAATTTACTTAAGTAGTTTAAATTAAAATTATGTTTTTTGGTATATCAAACCTATGATGAATATACTTTATCATCTATACAGTTAATATTATTTCAATTATCTCGTAAAAAACATTTGTTATGCAGCTATTTTCTGATGAGATTTGTCTCCTTCTAAAAGTCCTTTAAAGACTACTAGCAACAAACCTAAGCACCCCATTGTCACGGTAATATGGATGATCAATTGAAACTAAAAGTACTTAAACAATTTTATTTACCTTTTTGGAAAAAAAAATATGGTGTCTGTCCACATTTATTTTCATATTGGCGTTTGCATGTCTTTCATTTTTGTCCTGAGCCGTTGAGTGATTTAAATGATTTTGGTTAGCCTAATCCCTCCAGTCGACTCTGCACATAGCTTCCGTACCTGGAAGGGAGTTTATCAACTAACGGCTCTGGCAAAGGACTAGAGGAATAAGTGAGAAGAGATAGGTGTCAACATTGGAAGTCATCTTAGTGAAATGCGTCCGCCTCGGTAGCGTGGTGGTAGCGCGTCTACCTCACGGTCAAGAGGTTCTGAGTTCGAATCTAGGTCAAGTTGAGTTAGCTGGATAACATTTTCTCCCATGGTTTCCCTTAACCTGAAAGACGAATATTGGGTAACTGTAAGCTCTATGGACTTTGGGCTCATTTGAGCATCAATTCACCCTTTCCATTCATCATCCGATATGACTTAACGTTGGAGGACGTAAATTAAAAAGAAATTTTAGTGAAATGCGATGTGTATGCATTAAGCATTTTTCCAGTATTTCCTTTCTATTTTAGAAAGTAGCAAACGTTTGTTATTTTTGTAGTAATAAATGAAAATAGACCTAGATAGAATAAATTAAGGAAACCACCCACAGAAGCAAAATATTGGTGAAAATTACAAACCAGTTGGAGTATGATAGGAATATATTAAAGTGTACGAAGTATGTCTTAGGCATGTAAAGCCTTTCAGCCCTTTTGATCAAAGTTTGTCTTGGAACTCGAAATTCAGGACAAGGATGAAGCATTCAAACTCTTTAATCTTGCGCCGTGGCGTAGTGGGCTATGGCGTCATGCTTTGGTTCCCTGCCATGGAACGTGCCTGGGATCGATCCCCCTTCTGGGGAATGCGGATTTTAAGTCCCATGTATAGGACCGCTACCAAGTCAAATATCATGAGGGAATTGAGGACCGGCCCTGGTTACGTAAGCCAACTTTCCGGCTGGGGTTGCCGAGACGACCTCGCCTCCCAATATTAGTTGGATGATCGCCCACCTCAATACAGTTCAAGTATCAGGATTCATCAAGAGCATCTACCGCACACTTGAATAAATCTGTATAGTACTGTGAAAATAACTATTGTAAATAATCCCGTGATATACCTTTAGGTAAAACACGGGCTGTAAAATATTGTTTAAATTAAAAAATCGCCCACCTCTACCTTGCGTATGAGGACGTGAAACCGGAAGTCGGATTGGCAGGCTTTGGCTCACTCGGGCTGTTAGGGCACGAGTTGATTGATTTATATGCAAAATCTGTGATCATCTCGCGTTCAAGATCGCAAGAAAAGTGATAAATGACTCTGCACCGCCGAAGTAGACTAACTGTTTATGAAATCGAAATGCTTGCAATCGAAATTGAAATTCCACACCTCACCTTTGAGACGAGGGATTTGCTGACAGTGGCAGTGACGTCATTCATTTTAAACTCCCTTGCGTTAAAGGGCATATAGTATCCATTATATATTTCAGATGGAAACCTGCTTGTACCCTTTCATAATTCCAAATGGGAATCACAATGGTTCAGAAGACTGCACTTCTTATAACCAGGTAAAGGAATTTTTATATTACATATACCACTGGCATATACCATATCGATGGCTAAGGACCCATATGCAGAACCCTGTATGAGTGGTGCCTGCAAAAGGCTGTACGATAGCAGTTGTTCATAGGAACACTTGTCCGCAGTGACACTTCCACGGGGGGACATTTCTGCGGAGGAGATGTGGGAGTCGGAAGTAAAATGTTGGGAACCAAGATTACTCTCCGTAAAGAGTATATATTTAAATTATTCATGATTAGTTATTTCCTGAAATGTTTTGTGTTCTATATAAATGTGAAAAAAGAACTTATCTCCGTGCGTTGTGTCATTTCGTACGACTACCATCAACGTAGGGGTTTGTTATCTGTGATGTTCCTGCCTATAATAGAGTAACAATTGAAATGTATATCATTTCATCCCAGTCTTGATGCCTGAAATGCTTTATGTTTGCAATATTCGTGCTCGTTTTACGAGCATTTAGTATATATAGCATAAAATTATGAATATATGCAATGAACAATGTAATGGATCACATTACCCACATTTGCCATTACTATTACCATTTACCATTACATTTAAGATTTTCGTTACATTTAATGGTTTATTGTTTTTTCGTTTACACATTCTTATCCAAGTAAAAATCTAGAAACAAGTGGAAAGCTTGAAACTCAAGAACTAGAGGTAAATGCTAGATTGATTTTCCTGTTTATGACACATTAATATATACTTATATAATCTACATTTATGACATAATTGACTACCTTTTATTATTTACTGCATGCTTTATAATTTATATTCTCCCGAATAACTAGTTTCGGAAGGCTGTTATAATGCTTAAAACTAACCGACAATTGTATTGCTTATAATATAGCTTTAGACCTAACCTCAATTCTTGTTTCTTAAAGGCATGATGGTTTAGATGAAAAAGTACCTTAAAGGAGATAGACTTCATTACGTTTAATGTTAGTGAATATAAAACGACTTAATTCTTTAAATGTGTGACAGTGAACAATAATAATGAAATCAGATAAATGTGTGCATAAACGTTTAGTGTATATCAAAGACAATTGGTGATAGTGCTTCTGCACTGTTGAGAAAATCTTGACAATAACTTCAAAAGAATAATGGTATTATAAATGCACCTATAATATTTTACATCTGTAATATTATAATATTATAATGGCTCTTGGTCTACACACATCGGCAGGTCTTGATTTTTATTAAGTTAATTTATAGCTGATTTAATTATAAGACCTAATATTTAGATCCCACACAGTAATTCATATGCTCTACTCTGGTTACCCTTTAGTAAAAAATTATGTATTTGTCCTTGATATGCAAGAAACTCAGGTTAAATTACAGATAAACAGTTTATTGGCCGTATTACAATTTCAATTGTTCTTAAAGAACAGCTCTAATACGGTGTACCAATTTTAAGTGCTAAATTTGTAAGATTCATTACTTGAAGGCTTCTAAATATTTAAGTGTTTCACCCAGATCCAATTTTATCTTGTATTTCTTATAATTTTGTCGTTATGCTATTTTTATATTTTATTTCTATATCTTTACTTTCAAAATTGTTAACTTCTTTAATTATTTTATAAACATTAGTTCTCTTTTCGTGTTCATTTAATTTCTATATCTACCAGTGCTTACTTTTGGGCATTAAACATTTAATTTTTTATTGTTTGAAACTTAATTCGATTCTATATATCTTGTGTAAGACATTGATGTGGTTTGAGGTGTAAAAGTGCATTATATTTGTGACCTTAATATTTGTTTTAAGTAAAACTTTCCTTTGGTGTAAAAGCTAAACACATTAAAATTATACCCGAGAAAAGGCAAGGAAAGACTGTATTACACTATTAAGGAAACTTAACTTAAAACTTAATTAATTAAAATGTCTATTTTATAATCTGTTAGTGTGGTCGTATAATGCTTTTAATGCACCAAGGAACCATCTGCTATTTTTGGAGTACACCTCGATTTAAGTAAATTTCTCTCCTAAGTAAACATTGTACATATTAGGTGGTATTTTATACATAAAATATGGGTAAATTAAAATTCATACAGCTGTCACATAAAATTACAGATATGGTGTGAGTTAAGCTCTCCTTAAGGACTCACGTATTTTCCTAGCCGTTGTGGCGGTGCACAGCACCAACAGGACTGACCCCAGAAGTAGAAGCTGGCCGTTCATGTTGCTGGTTCACCGTGTCTCTCGGTCACTGGAACTCTCTCCTCCAGTGCTTGTATTTATAGCCTTCACAACCAGCCCGGCTACTCAGTTCGATGCCCGCTCACATGTTACAGCCCGGAAATCTTTTGAAGAAGAAATAGATGCGTCCTTGTGTGGCATTCGTTGTCTAAAGGTGTATAATAGAAATAAGAAAGTTAATTAGAGGAAAGGCAGGAACTGTCCCTAGAAATCATCCCTTCTATATTTTCGGCACAGTATCTCAACAAGACTCATACTTAATGCTCAGTTGTTTAGAAACGTCAAAAGCTATGAAGATTAAATTCTGTCTATAAATTAGTTAAATGAGAATGAGGATTAAAATTATAACCTGCTTGCTGTTTACATAATTTAAGCCAAAATGGATATATATATATATATATATATATATATATATATATATACCTTGCTTGATTATTTTGCGTTTCATACCAATTTTTAAATTAGGATAAATTTTATTTTTCCTTTTCCTTAATCCTATAGCACAGCGTACGCGTACAAACCTCCACTTTAAATGAATTGTAGCAGTAACATTTTAGAGAGAAAATCTTATACTTCATGTGAAGAAATAAAAAATTTGTATCAAATTTACATTTTCTGGCCTTTTCAGTGATTGTATTAATCTGTAGAGGTTTTTTTGGAGGGGGAGAGGAGGGAGGAATTACCCATACTAGGCACTCATATGAGATGCTATAAATACATATAATCAATTTTAAGGAAATGTTAGAAATCTATGCTTATAATTTTTGAAACCTATACGGATTTTAAAACTTTTAATATACGATCATTCAGAATTATTTTATATCCATTTCAGGGCACAATTTTACCATACCTAGTACTCTATATTATCGCTAATTATTGACATGTGACTTAAATTAATGGAGAAATAAGTGGGTGAAGGAAAAGAATGAGGAGTTAATGAAAGGTTCAGTAAAAACTTCGGTAATTTATGACTGAAATTTTTTCTCACTTTATATCAAAATCATTTCATTACAAACTCCACATATAAAGACAAAATATTCACTTCTAAATGGGTGTAAGATATTTTGTTAACACCAATCATGAAAAAGTTGAAAAATTGTTGCATTTAGAATACTATGAACATAATTAAATGGAAATCTTGGGAAACAATACAAATTATTTTTAGGTAATATCATTGTAACTTCTATGTCTTCAAAATTAATGTTTTCTTAAAATTAATTGAATTCCTGACAGGAACCATCTCTATAAACATTCACAAATTTCTCTCATTAACCAGCAGTGTAAGAGTGTTTCATTGAAGTATCCCTGTCTCTCTCTTTACCCCTCAAATGTATTTACAAAATCGTTGTAATTTTGTGACAGATTATAGCAGTAGGTTTTGTTCTCTATTGTATCTAGTGCAACTTGTCTAAATTTGGTATTATTTCTAGTAGAAAGTGTG
>CM060949.1:122901718-123086186 GCA_030765055.1 Mantis religiosa | reverse complement strand
TCAGACTTCAAGAACAACTTCCTGACGTTAAGCTGAAACATAAGTTCCAGTGAAATGTTCCTCTAAAGTGCATGGTTGCATAAATAAAGAATATAATTGATCAAAGTTTTGATTCTGAATATGTCATAATTCCTTAATTATTTACTTCTGCAATTAGCATAATGAAGTAGAGCTAGAAAAGATAAGTTAGCTGTTTCTTTACCAATATTATTAAAATGATATGAAAGGACTTGATTCCTGCGTGTCTCCTGCAATATAGAGTAGCGAGCTTACGCTTGGCAATCCCGCAAGATTGGAAGGGAATGTCAGGCATATAAGCAGTAAACCTATCTGCCGCGTAGTCCTGTCAAAGCTTCAGATGTCTCTAATGCATTCACATTTTTGTTAAATTATCGTGGTTAAAGGCCAATTTGCTTATTTTAATTACAACAAGGCATTTCCATTGAAAATGTTTAAAGATATGGTCATAGGTGAGTGTAATGTGTTTTTGTGGATTCGTGAAATAATAAAACGATGTTACGAAACACAAAAACTACACTTTCTTCTCCTCGAAATACACTGTTCAACATTACAAAATTGCTAGAACCTTAAAACTGTTTATTTTCTCTAACTCTACATTCAACTGTCTGTCGCTACCGGTAACGATTGGTTCCGAAGTTTTCCGAATCTCCACCGGCTTCGGCTTCGGCTTCGCGAGTCTACGGCCAGGGTAACACTGCTCCCTCCTCAAGGCTGGTCGTCCCGAACAGCGCCTTCGTAGCGGGCCAGGCGATCCAGGTGTACCACCAACATCTTTCCTCGGGGCACCTTCTGGATGCTCTTCCTGGTGTGGGCAGTCTCTCCGCAGGTGTCCGGGCTGTCCACACCCCCAACACAGGCCACTAGGTGTTCGCCGGCGTCCCTCAGCTGGTCTTCTGTTTCCGGCGTAGCGGACACTCTTCGTTCTTGACGTCGGGAAAGATGCTACCTTGGCCGCCTCCATCCTTAATGCCGCTGTCAGCGCTTCGTGGATGGTTTTATAATCGCCGAGCATTAGGCGCTGACGAATCTCCGTGTCCCGTACCCCGTGGACAAAATTGTAGGCGGCTTCCCGGGATACGAACTCCAGTGGCAGGTCAACCAAGGCCTTGCTAGCCAGCTGCTCGATCGCCATGGCGAACTCCTGCAGCGTCTCCCCCGGCTGCTACGACCTTGCCTTTAGCTGGCTGCGGTATGCTGCGGCTAAGCGGTGGTTCCCGAAGCGATTCTCCAGGGCCTCCCAGATGTCCTTGGGCGTCGCCGTCGTCTGCACTGCGTTTAGGATTTTCGCGGCCCGTCCCTGGAGGCTGGCTATTAACTGTGTGGCCTCCTCCTCTGGTGACCATCTGTTGTGCTTGGCCACTGTGTCGAACTGGCGGCGGAAGACTTCAAACGTTGACGCGCCGTCATACTTGGGAGGTTTGACGCGCGCAGATGTTGTGTCGCGTCCCGGCGCGTCGGCCTTCAAGTCCTTCAGCTTCCTGCCGACGACGTCCTCCACCATGGCGTTCAGGGACTTGACGCTGCTGTCGGCCTTTCCCTCCAGGTTGTTTACGCGGTTCGCGAGGTCTTCGACGTCTTCAACCATGGCGTTCAGGGACTTGGCGCTATTGTCGGCCTTTTCCTCTGGATCATTGAAGCGGTTCGCCATGTCCTCGACGTGCTCGTCCACTTGGCCCATCCGCTTGCCCAGCTCCGTCACGCCGGCCAACTGTTTCTCAAATTTGGCGGCGAGGACCTCGTTCGCCTCCTTCATTTCCGTGGCCAGACTGTCGTTCGCTGCCTTCATTTCTGTGGTCAATTCGGTCTTTATTTCTTTCAACTCTGCGGCCAGGTTGTTATTTGCCGCTTCTGTGTTTGTTGTTAACTCGTTCATCTTCGCGGCCAAGTTGTTATTTGCCTCTTCCGACTTCGCTGTTAATTCGTTCATCTTCTGCAAAAGCATTTCCAATACCGATTCCATGGCCATAATCTTCGTTGATGTTGTTGTCCCGCTTCCTGACACCAGTTGTGACTTTGTGGGTTCGTGAAATAATAAAACGAGGTTACGAAACACAAAAACTACACTTTATTCTCCTCGAAATACACTGTTCAACATTACAAAATTGCTAGAACCTTAAAACTGTTTATTTTCTCTAACTCTACATTCAACTGTCTGTCGCTACCGGTAACGATTGGTTCCGAAGTTTTCCGAATCTCCACCGGCTTCGGCTTCGGCTTCGCGAGTCTACGGCCAGGGTGACAGTAATGTGTTAAATACCCCCTTTCAGCTTATCATAGGCATGTGCTTTTACCGTTGGAAGACGAACGAGAAATGTCAGTTTCAAATGGAGAACACCGAAACATAGTTATCATATAATATATTTTCCGAAATTGAATATTTTGTAAACCAGAGAGGCAAATTACACTTTTCATTGAGTTATATATAATTATATATATTTATATATATATGGCTTTTGCACTAGTTATTTTATGAGTCTTATGGCTTCTCAGTTATATAAAAATTAAAATCCATTCAAGGGAGCTTCCGGGAGTCTTTCTAAACATTCCAGATACAAAATTTATAACTTTTATATCTACAACATATATTATAACTCTTAAATTAAATAAGATCATTTGAACTTGCACTGGCCAAAAATAATCTCCATAATCATTGTTAACATACCTTCTTACTAATTGTTTTGCAGTCAGTTTTCATCATTGTGGTCGTCTGTAGGTTGCTAATAATTTCATGATGTTACGTAATCGTAAATGAGGAGAGTCTATTAAACCCATGTTGTTAAAGGCGTAAGTCATATATGCAAACTAAAAAACACAAACATATAAACTGTTCTCAGAAAAAAAACATAAAATTGCACTTTTTGTAAGTTCTGTTACAAATAAACATGAATTTATTTATCAGTGAATAAACTAATAGGGCATCTGAGCAAGGGGAAAAATTGAGACTTAAAAAAAAAACGAAAACAGAATCCTTGCTAAATCTGTAACATCAATGTGACAATGGTCCACTGTGAGCTTGTTACCAGGCTAGCAGAAATCACAGGAATGGGATTTACGTTTATCTCGCAGTGGATAAGTATGCTTTCAGTTAAGGAGCTATTTTTAATTTCTGAAAGCTGCCTCTTCTTATATTGTAATAAAATTATTATATTATTTTGAATCAAAGTGGAACTACATTTGCATGCTGCAGCTGGATTCCTACGGCGACTACGGCGAAGATGGGATGCACGTTGAATATTTCGAAGCCCCAGGTTGAGAAGTCAGATGTAACAGGATTTATTCGGTGTAGTTTGAATTGTTTCTTGAATATTGTGTCTGCTTGGATATGAGTCATAAGATCTCTTCTTTTCAAGGGTGGTTACGAGTGAAAGAAATAAAATTTGGATAAGTTAAATTTCGTAATATATAATTTAATTGTATCATCTTGATTACATTTTACTCAAACTTTCTTTCCTAGTCAATCATTGCAGGTTACCTCCAGCATATTGAAAACTCCTTACTTCCTTAATAAATAGTTTCCGTTAATTACATAAAATTTGTCACTCCTGCATGTCCACTCTTCGAAATAAAAACTTTCATCTTCTCCGCGTCCTTTTTCCACAAGCAAGATTATTGATTTTTCTCTCTCCATAGCAACCGTTCATTGCTTTATACTAACGTCAATTGTACCAACCAATATACATATATTGTTCAATTTTCCCTCTAGAATCTCACTTTCACACACTCAACATAAACATTATAATACTTTTAAACACTTTCTCCCAAATTGCAAATAACACCATAAAGCAAATAAACAAAACTCATTTTCAAGGCCAAACAAAAACAACTGTTACAATGCGAAGGAGTAATTCAATAAAAATGTTCTCTTTGTGTCCTTGTATGATCGTGACAAAAATATATTACATTTTGTTTCTATCCGGTTTTCTTCTCTCTATCACATGCAAACACGCGCGCAGTGCTTATTTTATTGAAGATACATCAAAATGTATATTTGGTGTGTACCACTGAACTTTTTTATTAACTTCAATTCTTATTATAACAACTATAAATAGCGTATAAGACAAATGGAAACACGTATGCGTGAAACAAGGAAAACCCAGAACTCGGTGATAGTGTAGTAATTAACTGGCTTTCAGGAAAATCCGCTACCCCACACGTCCCTTTACATGGCATTATTTTTTAAATTAACTTCACTATGAGTTGGAGGCTTAAAACTTCACATAGCTCAGAATTACACGGCAATGAATATTAGCGTATTCAAGAAAATTTTCCTAGCTCTCAGCATAATTTACATGATGAAATTTAGGCAATTTTTATTTTATCAGAAAAGGAGTATAACGATTTTGTGTAAGATGTATGATTAAGAAATTTTCATGGCAAATGAAATTTGGGTATGTCTTCAATTTAATTGTATGAGAATAGTCTCTGAAGTCCTTTGAAAACTTTCATAGCTTAGAACTGGATGACAAAAAGAGACAGACAAATATGCTAGCTTTTAATTAAATACAATTTTAAATATCACACTTTAAAAGGGAATTTAGAGTATAAAATAGATTCTCTTAGCGCCATACAGGTTCCTAAGCCTATATGGCATTGATATATGGTATTTCAATTAATTTGCTTAAAATAGTCTTAAAAAGTGAATGATATTTATGCAATTATTTACTTTTTTAAATACTATACAAAATGTGTCAGCATGATGTTCCTAACAAGTGTTATTTACAAACTTTTGGTGAGACGGATATTTCAGAAGTTGTAACATCTTTTCGCTACTATTACTCCGGTATCTGAACATATTACCATGAGAAATATACCTTAGTTCCCATTGGAGAACCACATAACAAAAGGCACACGTTAGTATATATTTAATATTTTTTACTTATAACCATAACAAAAACAACATAACTAAGCAACTTCATTTAGGTACAAGAAGTATAGCTTTTTCTAACTCCGGCCCCTTTAGGGGTCATTGACATATGACATCTTTGTATAAGACATACAAATTTTGGTAATTCCTATATTTAAGTAGTATTTACACAGGTATACTGCATACGACAATACAGGCTGATAATACGTGAAGAAAATCAAAGGAAACTTCTGAAGTCTAACTTTACTTCCCAGTAGGAGTAACAATTCTTTTTGGCAGAGGAACAGATTTGTTTTAAAATTAAAGTTATCCAACTTAAATAATATCGGATGGTGAATAAAATAATTGTTCAAATGAGCCAAGGGTTCATAGAGCTTAGAAATACTTAACATTCATTTTTCAGGTTAAGGGAAACCTCAGAAGAAAACCGTAACCAGATACTCACCCTGACCTAGAATCGAACTCGGAAACTCTTGAATGTGAGGCAGTAATACTACGCGCCAAGCTATAGTGGCATACATTGGGATCAATATTGTATACAGCATTTCGCGAATGTTAATATTAATCCTAAGAACACATTTAGTAAAACTTCAAATTTTTTAATTTTAAAAATATGAATTGAAAATACAGTTGTAATATTTCTCTAAAAGTAAGTGGCCAATTTCATTAGGACTTTTGCGAAGGGTTACCTAAATCCTCAGGTATTCTTGCATAAATGATATGAGAATAAAATGTATTATATGCTTCCCATGGTGTGCAGGGGGTATGGCAGTTATCAACTCACTATGCAGCTTTGAAAAGCTATATTTAAATAGTTATTGTTAAGTGGTAAGGTTAAGTAAAACCTATTTCAGTGTTATATGTTGCTTACAAATAAATGTAACCTTAATTAGGGACACCTGCTTTCTGTGTTTAGAGAGCTAAACTCGTCAAAGCGGGATACTGATGTTTAACAATAGTAGCGAAACTGTATAAATCACATGTAGCATATTTTTCTTTGTTTTTTATTTTAGAAACGTCATTATTATATAACCAGTGCCAAATTTAAAATTGTACAAACTCATGGAAACTATTTCAGACAGAGCTCCTCGCTTAGAATAACACATTTCATAACTATTTTTATTTTGATGACGTTGTAATTTTGACCGTCGTCTTACGAACGTTGCAATAAATTTGCTGTTTCAAAACTGATCGTTTATAAGGTATAACTACCAATACTATCAATGAAACAAGAAATATGCTTATCCAAACACTCAGTCATTCCTCCCGAAGTTCATAATACTTTTTTTCAATACGTTCAGAGACATCTCTCTAAAAATCTAAAGACTGTCACCATATTAAAAATTTTATTTTGTTCCTGTACCGGTAATGTTTGCATTAGCTTACAACAAATATAAGGAAGCGTTACATCTTCATATTAAAATGTCTAGGCACAGGGCACGAAAATAACCATTTTAGAAATTTGGAGCTGTACGCTCATAAAAGCAATTATATTTCGGAAAGAAACGTTTCAGACCCACGACATTTAGAATACCTCCCCAGGATTTGTTAGCCGTGAGGACCGAGGGAAATCTGTCAATGTCCTAGGAAGATTTGAGGCACAGAACTCTTAATTTAAGAGCCTGTCTTTTACTGACTCCCCTACACGGGTCAGTGATTTGGAGAACGTTCCACGTATCTATTGCAACATGAATGGAAAATCTGGTGATATTTTGTTTTAAGAGACTTAGTGACAAACATTTCAGTGAAAACATTTCTGCTGATAAAAAATCCAAAATGTATAATTACTAGTGGCTTACTTTTTAGCCAAGGATGGATGTAAAAATTCCCTTTAATACGTTTTTCATGTATGGAAAGGTAAAGTCAGAATGAAAAATTCAATGCCATTGCCGGGATTTGAACCACGGATCTTCTGGTTGCCGTCCAGCCGCTCTAACCCTTGAGCTACTATGGCCAACGTGCCGACATGACATTAAATTCTCCAACTGACTCGTGTTTTTCCCGGTAAACCACTAGGAGTTCTCATAAACACATGAGACAACTACCTTAATGGCGACTTACAACCTGTAAGTACTTTAAGGCCCGGGCTTTATAGTTAACCACTATTAGGTCAATTAATTGCCCTATTGACCTAATAAAGCCCGGGCCTTAAAGTACTTACAGGTGTGAGTACAGACTGCGCCATTAAGGTAGTTGTCTCATGTGTTAATGAGAACTCCTAGTGGTTTACCGGGAGAAACACGAGTCAGTTGGAGAATTTAATGTCATGTCGGCACGTTGGCCATAGTAGCTCAAGGGTTAGAGCGGCTGGACGGCAACCAGAAGATCCGTGATTTAAATCCCGGCTATGGCATTGAATTTTTCAGTCTGACTCTACCTTTCCATACTTAAGCCTACACACGGCCAGTGTGAAAGGACTGTTAATTTCCACGTTTTTCTTGTTTCTTCACAGATAATCAATGTAATCCGAGAACTGCCCAAGATATACTTCAGTAAATGAGGTACATGTGATACTTCTCACAATATTATGATACGTTCAGAAGAACAGTTGAGCTCTTCCCGCTAGGGAGGGTTTTGGATTAGTGGGTCTTGATGCGAAGTTGTTTTCCACTCCGGGAGATTCAATAAGATTGTGTAGACATCCTGATGTCCTCCGGGACAACCCAGACTGCTGGGAGATAGCGACTACACTACAACTTTCTTACTGAGGTTATCTTTGCCCTTGAAATGTAAAGCTCCCTTTAGGAAACGTTTAGGAGGTGTCACCTCTAATAGAAATCCCAACTATGGAGCTGACCCTTTGTGGCTTAGGCAAAACAATGGTGTTGGTGAGATGTGTAACAAGAATAGCCAGTGGTATAGCTGAACTTAGAAACACGTGACTTCCAGTGCACATCTCTCTAACCGGACGATATACAATATTTTTATAACTCTATAACTATAATTTATATGCAAAGTTGAAAATATAATCGTTGTTGCTGTAATTGCCTTTTAATGTTCTTGAAGGAAATATTTTCAGATTTTGTCTCTAAGTGAGGTGTGGATGTTACAATGAAATGAAATGAAATAGTGACTTAAACATGGTTATATTCTTCAAGTGTTTGTGGCTAGATACCATGTGAAACTCATATTTCACACAATTTTTGTTATATCTGAAGTGATCACTCAATTTATTGTCAGTTTTTTAAGTTAATATGCATTAAAAATATTATCTACGTTTTTTTTATCCAATTGAATAATAGTTATACCTTCTGGACATCTCTAAATTAATTGGAGTTTTCTTTCAATTACTGAGTTTTGTACTGAGAGGACTATATTACAGAAATTTATACACACATGCATTTTTGAGTCCTCAACTTAATTTCTGGAATACTTAGAACTCAGGAGGCCTAGGAATTTTTAAGCAGTAGGCTTCAAGTTATGTGTGCTCAAACCGTTGTTCAACAGAGAAACAAAAACGAGAGATATGGGCGAGTGACCGATACGGGGGAAAAGCGGCCCAAGTGCTGTCTGGAAGTACCATGAGTCTGTACAAGGGATGGGGGCTATTTAGCCCCGAAGGCTATGGGGGCTCCTGTTTATAGTCCAGTGAGAGCTCAACCTGATTTCCTTTTGTCCTACCTTTAGTGCTTGAAAATTCCTGTGTCTGGTGGTCCCTAACAATACGATATTATTTAATAGTTGTGCTTTAATAAATTATTTTTGTTAAAGAATCTTAAATTAAGTCAGGCAAATAACTGTCTTTCCTACCTACTTTAGATTTAGTTTCTCAGTAACAGAAACAAGCACCACCCAACTTACTATTGGGAGTAACAAGATGAGAATTAGGCAAGACGGCAAATTGTGGGCTATTCCTGGCTTAACTTGAAGCAAACCCAGCTCCCAAACTAGCTAAAACTCGAACGACTAGTAGTCATACCTTCAAGTAACAGATTAAACGAGATATTTTCACGCATAACCAGTCATATACAGATCAGCTGTTTTCTAGAACGTTTGCTTCAGTTGTTTACTTATGTTACAATAGTGAATATCTAACTTATTTCCATATACGAAATTATTAGCTTATCTTTTGTTTGTAAAATACTGTGCATTGAAATATTATGCTTTATTTATGTGTTCTTTAATACTAACTGGCCTTATATTTAATTAGAATCCAGTTTTCAAACTGAACAATTGTGTTTTACCTTCAGTATCTGCTGAATGTAAAGATTTGTCCCTGAAAAAGCTGGTTTGTACATAATTCTGCACCTGACGTATACGTATAGTCTCAGTGCAATGTGGATCTGGCCTTGCATCTCAAGATATAATGTAGATTGCGTACAATGATGGACTTTCCTGTCCTGTTTTTTAAATAAATAAAGTTCTATAAATTGTAAAGGGAACCGGTTAGTGTTCCCAAAAGGGAGAATGCATTCTTTGTTCTCGGGAGAAACTTAGTTTATAGCTGACAGTGATTTTCCATTGTATCACAAATTATACAGTGTTGTAACTTTGCAAGTTATTTTCTATGGTACCCTCAACCGCGAACAGAATGAATATGTGCACTTGGAAACAGAAAAGTTGTAACTTTACTAGTTTAAATTTGCAATGTCTCTTCCGTAATGCCTTCACACTACTGCCACTCAATCATTATCATGTCTCTCTATGACCGAATTGAGAAAATCTCAAGAAACAAGAAGAAACCATTGACCGATCTTGGTATAATCATAAGAAAGAATGCCCTCTATTCGGTAAAGGGTGAACAGGGCCAGCTAATGTAAAATGATTAGTATCTAGAAGTAACAGAAGATATTAATGAAAAATGGGTTCTCTATTGCTTAAAACAGCATAACGGCTATAATTATTTGAAATGTATCTTCTGAATTATTACCATCACTGAATACCTTACACAGAGAAGATATTTATTCTAGTTGCAAATTTAAAAGATTTTCTTGAGATACGGATTGATAATAATAATAATAATAATAATAATAATAATAATAATAATAATAATAATAATAATAATAATAATAATAATAATAATAATAATAATAATAATAATAATAATAATAATAATAATAATAATAATAATAATAATAATAATAATAATAATAATAATAATAATAATAATAATAATAATAATAATAATAATAATAATAATAATAATAATAATAATAATAATAATAATAATAATAATAATAATAATAATAATAATAATAATAATAATAATAATAATAATAATAATAATAATAATAATAATAATAATAATAATAATAATAATAATAATAATAATAATAATAATAATAATAATAATAATAATAATAATAATAATAATAATAATAATAATAATAATAATAATAATAATAATAATAATAATAATAATAATAATAATAATAATAATAATAATAATAATAATAATAATAATACATTGTTTTTAATGTCGTAGGCATTTCTATCGATCGTTGCAGATTCATCAGCATCGCGCACAAAATTTCAGCAACCAATATGATACCAGATAACTGCGTGCAGACACTTCAACCCTGTGGGTTCATAGCCCTTAGAAAGGGCCCTATTTAGTTGGTTTTCTACGTCAGTTTGCTCGCCATTGTGCTTTTTGAACCTTTCGCATGCAGTGCTCTATTCAGGTAATCAAATTTGAATGCATTCTGATTTTAGCATAATCTCATATGTTCTACTCATCTATTTTGAAGTTTTGTTCTGTATGGAGGGAGTTATGATGAGGTAATTTAAATAACTTAGCTTATAGATCAGTAAACTATTATGGGCTCTTTCCTTATGGGACGTAAGTGTTCATTCATGTTCAAGAATGAATGAAGTTCTTAAATAATCTATGCCTTCCAGTACTGTTTTTAGGTCAGCAGCTTCTCTTGTTCCAGCCCTCATAAATTTCAAGGTAATTACTTGCAATTAATCCTCACAAGGTTCTATGACCTGACCGCTTTTACAAGGACAGAGACGCTGTACTTTGTGCGATTTTTTTAGTAAGTTGGGAATAGGACACTAAAGATAAACACAGCAGTTTAATCAATAGATTCTCTGCCTAAACTGCACTGAAGAAAGTTCCACTCTTGTAATATACATAATTTATTTTCATATAAAATCCTGGAAATTCATATATATGCGTCACTAAAATACGATTCTCAAAAAAAATTTCCAAGACGCCACTCGAAGCTCGCGCACTACAACAAAATTAATGTCTTATATTACGAGCGGAACTACGTCTTTCGGAAACTCTACATACATAATTGGGTTATAACAGATTTTAGACAATTTTCTGTTTGTAAAAGAGTAAGCGATACACTGAATTAAATTTTAATTTAAATTTTAAAACATTTTGCGTATCTACGTTATGTTTCCACCCAAGAATAGCTGAAATCCGCCTACATGAACTTCAATTTCACTCAGAGAATACATAATATAATATCTTAATTATATTTCGCTTTTAACTCGGTGTAGAATAAATGCAATTGATATCATTCATACGATTATCTCTAGACTTAATAGATAGAGCCAACATGAACAATTCAATGCCATGGCCGGGATATGAACCACGGATTGCCTGGTTTCCGTCCAGTCGCTCTAACCCATTGAGCTACCATGGCCAACGTGCCGTCCTGACATTAAATTCTCCATTTGACTCGTATATTTCCCCGGTAGACTACTAGGGGCTCTCGCATCCGAGATACACCGTTTGTGGCGACTTTATTATCGTAAGTACTTGAGTCCCAGGCTTCATCATTTAACTCATTATATTTGTTAATTGATGGAAATTAATCACTTCTTCATACTAGCCGTATGTGGGCTAAGGTTCTAGTTGAAATGGCATATGTAGTTGAAATGACGTATTACATATATTACAATATTACTTACATTTGGAGTTCTTTTATTTATCGTATCCCATAGAGCGGGACACCACGGTTATTTTGTGTTTGGTGATCCCTTTCCATCTCCAGTTTCAAATGGACGAGTTTATTTACAACTATCTTGATTCCAGTTTTCCTTACGATTTCTATTTTATTTCATATGTCCTCCTTAAGCACTTTCCATCTTGGTCAACTCTTCTTCAGCTCGTTTTTATTAATCCGTTTTCTTTATAACTACTTTAATCTTCTCCATGGTTCAAATCCCGGCCATGGCATTGAATTTTTCATGTTGGCTCTATCAAAGACCTTAGCCTATATATGGCTAGTATGAAGAGATGATTAACTTCCGTCAATTAACTAAAATAATAAGAGTTAAATGATGAAGCCTGGGACGCAAGTACTTACGATAGTAAGTCGTCACAAACGGTATATCTCAGATGCGAGAGTCCCTAGTGGTTTACCGGGGAAATATATGAGTCAAATGGAGAATTTAATGTCAGGATAGCTCGTTCACCATGGTAACTCAATGGGTTAGAGCGACTGGACGGAAACCAGGTGATACGTGGTTCAAATCCCGGACATGGCATTGAATTTTTCATGTTGACTCTATCTATTGAAAACCTTAGCCTGTATACGGCTAGTATGAAGAAATGATTAATTTCCATCAATTAACTTAAATATTCTCTAGACTTGTTTATCTTTATATCTAAGAGGGCCTCACAATAAAAGATAACATTTTAATTGTGTTTTACTTCTCAACATGATCTCCAGAAAGGCCAATATATTTGTTGTATCGCTGTTCTAATTTAATTAAATCATCTCTGTAAATCGATTTATCATGGTCCTCAAAATAGCTGTTTATCACATCAATGACCTCTCGTTGCTGTGAAATATTCGCCCTCAAAATTTTTTTGAGGTTGCGGAATAGGAGGTAGTCACTGGTTGCTAGATATGGCGAATAGGGTGGATGATCAAGCAGTTAGAACTTTAATTTCTCATTGCAATGACTGAACGATGGGCCGCAGCATTCTCGTGAAGAAACAAGAGATTTTTCTTTGCTAAATGATTTCTTTTTCTTTTCACCTCATCACCTAAACGTTGCAATAAGCTTGCGTAGTAGTAATCAGTGATGCTTTTACCCTTTACTAAGTAATCAAGTTGGTTCACCTGGCACAATCCACTGTTTTGACTGTGATTTACTTCCTGGGGCTTAGTGATGTATCTAAGTTTCATCCATGGTAATAAGCCATTTCAAAAATTCACTGGGATTTTTACGGTAGAGCTCCAAATTCTTAACAGAAACAGGTGTTCTTTGCAACTTTTGATCAGGTGTCAACAAACGCGGCACCAATCTTTCACAAACCTTGTAGAAGCCCAAAACATTCCTTAAAATATTACCTGCACGTTCTCTTGATGTGCTTAAAGCCTCCACTATCTTAAACAACTTTAATCTGTGGTCTTCCAGTATTAAACGATGACTTTTTTTTCAATGATCTCTGGGGTTGTGACTTCCACAGGGCGTCCAGAACGAGGCTCATCACTAATGCACGTAGTTCCATTTTAAACCGTGCAGCCTACCTTTTAGACAATGTATATGAAGGGATAGAGTCTTTCATTGTGCTGTCCATATCCTCCTTGAATTCTTTAGCCGTTAAGTCTTTCAAATGGAAGTATTTAATAACTGCTCGTTTTTCCAAAACCTCCATTTTCATGAAACCTCTACGCTTGTCTTGTTGAAAATGCTGTCATTCAAAAACTTAAATAGCTATTGACCTGTAACTGTGGATACAAGCTAGTCTAGAGTTAAACTATATGATGCTATCCGTCAATCTGGCCCAGTGGCGCCCTGTCTAGTGAGGTACGGGTTTCATCAGCCAACCCTTGTATAGCTTTCTACTTTTTTGTATTCACTTCGTGTTAATTACGACAAACTTTAACAGAAACAGTTTCGCTCACATTTCTACATATATGAAGCAGATGGGAACACAAGATTCAAAAATAATGTTTTGTAGAATATATACTTATATTCTAGTTAAATGGCATATGTAGTTGAAATGATGTATTACACATATTACAGTTTTACTTACATTTGGAGTACTTTAATTTATATTAGTCCCATAGAGCGGAACAACATGGTTATTTTGTGTTTGGTAATCCCTTTCCATCTCCAGTGTCATCTGGACGACTTTATTTCCAACTATCTTGATTCCAGTTTTCCTTACGATTTCCATGTTATTTCTTATGTCCTCCTTACTCACTTTCCCTTTGCTCAACTCATTTTCTTCAACTTGTTTTTATTATTCCATTTTCTTTATAGCTACTTTAATCTTCTCTACCCCGATTTTATTATTTTACTATAAGCTCGCTTCCACAGCTAAATTCTCTTTCATTACCTTTTTCTCTAGTTTTCAAAATTTTAACTTTTCCTGGCTAAAATTATTACCCTATTTTGTACTGTTAATTCTGAGTAAATATTTTATCAATTTAATATTCAATTCTTTGAATTGACTTTACCACTTTGTTGCATTTCTTTCTCATTTTGATTTTAGATTAAGTATACGGTTGTTCATTTCCCATTCACTCGTCACCCCTTCATCTTTTCACTTTACATCTTCTTTCCTCTCTTAATTTTCATGTCACATGACGTAATGCTTCAGATTTCTTTGCAGTCTTTGATTCCTTGTATCAACTAACATCACTTCTCTCTCCATTCCTTTCATCCTTCCAAAACTTCTTACTTTGCTCATTTTTTCTCTTCCCCGCACAAAAAGAGCATTTCTTCCATACTCATTCGACCTTTGCATTTATCAACTCTTCTTCGCTTCCAAATTTATCGCCAAGTTGTTTTGAGGAGTTTACCAATATTTGGATTTCTACACACTTAAACATCGTACTGTTTTGAGTTTCTGTTATCAGGTTTTCCCTCCTCCTTCTGTTCTGACTCCTTCTGTTTTTACTGTTTTCTACTAATATCATTGTTATATAAAGTTGCTGGTTACGTTTAAATTGATCCATTAATTTCAGTCAGCGTAATGTCCTAGGCTTCTGCGTTCATGATCAGGTTTACTTTTCCTTGTTTCATTGCAGGTTAGTTAAACTCGGCCTTTTCTTCTCCTTATGCCAACTTGGCATTTATTCCTGATTTAAAAAATGGTTTGTATGCCAGTTTCCTTAGTATGAGCGTCTAATCTACATTCTACTAGGTTTTTAATAGTTCTCTTTGGTTGTAGGTTAAGTATCGGTTTGAAGACTAGTTGTGTACTTGCGAACTTCGCGAATGTTTTCCTTCTCCCAAAATGAAAAGGATCGCATATCTCTGAAAAATCTACTTCGCGTCTCACATCCCTTACTGCAATCTCTTCAATTCCCGTTACCACCAGGTCTATCTTCTGTTCCTATCTTCTAAGTTCTCGATTCTCTTGCTTTATGACAAGACTTCTCTCTAATTTCCTCTGACGAGTTTCTCATTTCGTCTCTTTATTTAACTTTGTCTATCTCATTACTTTGTTCCAAAATATATTTAAGTTACTTTAATTCTCTTAGAGTTTTGTTAGCTATTCTTTTTTGTCATGTTCTTTGTTACCTTTTAGCTCTCATTTGAGAGAGAAACTTCTCTCTCTCTCTCTCTCTCTCTCTCTCTCTCTCTCTCTCTCTCTCTCTCTCTCTCTCTCTCTCTCTCTCTCTCTCTCTCTCTCTCTCTGAATGTATATATGTGTACGTGTCTGTAACGCTTTTTAAACGGACTAAATTCTCCAAATAATTTATGATTGGTAATTTTAATAGCTATGAAAGTGCTTGTTAAGATGAAAAAAGAACAAAACTTGGGGTGCACGCAATAGGTAACAGCAAGAGGTGCAGGAAGTAGGTGTCATTAAGAACACTTACACAAATTCATAGTATTTCTAGCGCAATAAATATGTTACCACTTGAGTAAAGTATTCGTGCATCAAATTATTATATATTGCATGAGACTCGCCTTTTTAATTTCAAATCTTACAATAATTCTCATAGCCATGTGTATTAAAAATTACCAATCACACATTTTTAGGAAAGAAAATTGTAGTGTTACAAATCTGTATGTGGTTGGGGGCAATTATTTTATTATTATTATGTAATATAAACAACGGGGAATTTTAAAAATAAAAACACTATTTATTTAAACAGTTAAGACAAAAACCTTGCCTGTCTGACTGTCTCTCATCCAATTCTGAACTATATTTAAAAGTTCAAGGAACTCTAGAATGTGTTACCAGGAAAATCAAAATATCTGTTTCAATTGATGGAAATTAATTATTCTTTCACACTGGCCGTGTATAGGCTAAATTGTGGAAACGTAGAGTCAGACTGAAAAATTCAATGCCATAGCCGGGATTTGAACCACGGATCTTCTGGTTTCCGTCCAGCCGCTCTGCCATTGAGCTACTATGGCCAACGTGCCGATATGACATTAAATTCTCCAATTGACTCATATTTTCCCGGTAAACCACTTAGGAGTTCTCATAAACACATGAGACAACTACCTTAATGGCGACTTACATCATGTAAGTACTTTAAGGCCCGGGTGGTTTACCGGGAAAATATGAGTCAGTTGGAGAATTTAATGTCATATCGGCACGTTGGCCATAGTAGCTCAATGGCAGAGCGGCTGGACGGAAACCAGAAGATCCGTGGTTCAAATCCCGGCTATGGCATTGAATTTTTAAGTCTGACTCTACGTTTCCACAATATCTGTTTCACATTAGTTTAGGTAAGCATTGGCATAAATGGTATAATTATATATTTTTCTTAGGTACAAGTGATTACAGATTTAAGTGATGGTCTATATTTGGAAAGAGGTTTATTAAGAAGATGGCATTGAAGTTTCGTTTGCTTTGCATGATCCGAGTAGAACGTTATAACAGCTCAGCAGCTGAGCAAGTATAAATTACTTGATAATTAAAATAATAAAGAATATTTCGGAAATGTTTTATACTACAAAAATGTTTGACACACATTTTGTTATAGCCAGGAACAGCTCTTTGTCTCATTCAGCATAAGGTTGGCGTTGTTGGTGCATGGAGTATTTGCTTAGACAGCAGCAGTCCATGGAGAGCACGTGATTTCGTTGGTGTAGTTCGACGAAACAAACTTGCAACTTTTCTGTCACTGGCATATAATATGTATGGTGCAGCATATTAGCAGATTATTAACGCATTTACAATGTTAAATATTTATATTTACAATAGAAGTCTAAATAAACGAAACGACGCAACGCAAGGCAACAACACTGCCTTTCATTTCACAGTGTATTTACCTTCAAGCCCTTGTCCTGCATGTCCAGGTTTAACGAACAAGACACGCATTCTTTTTGTGTGGTGAGCTTTTGCCTTTATCTTAATATTTATAAGTTATACAAAATTCATTCAGAGCGAAGAAGACGTTAAAGGCAATTCCAGAAAGTGCAATGTGTATTTATTTGGTGTGTGTTAACCTAAATGTGTGATATTTTAAATAAAACCGCTTAAGCTGTTTCGAGAAATTAAACGATATTTTCTGAACTAAGTAAGTGGTAATTTCAGTATTATAGTACTCTACTAAGGTGTAGTTTGCGTGTCAGAAATTTTCCTTAAAAGCTTCAAGTCGTATCCTTGAAAGGTGCTGAAATTTAACAGAAGGTTTGATGTTAAACCAACATTTTTGGGCTATGTTGTTTATAAATATACACAAACACTTTTGTATAAAGTTGTGTTCGTTTTCTATTCAGAATGCTCAAAGATATATTTTCGGGAAAATAATCTCGGAATCGAATTTTTGAGTAAGATACGATACTTTCTCTTTTTACTGTCAGTGTTTAATATAAAGCAAAATGTGTTTGAAATTACCTGCACGCCTGTATAAGATAAATGTATTATTGAACGAATTCCTGCAGTCCAAATCTCACGTCGAATGCTGTGCTTTGTTTCGCCGAGCGTATTAGAATTTGTTGCATAAACCATTGAAGCTGTATTTCGTTTCTTAAATTCTAATTAGGTATGTTGAATATTTTTCAGTTTATAAAACATTAACCTTATTATTAAAATATAAATAGACAATTGAAAATAAGAATTTGGTTTTGGAAAGAATAAAACATCAATTATTAGCAATATCCGTTGTGTGTTACGTCGATTCATAACAATATTATCATAATCAATAGAAATTGATTATTTTTCCTCACTAGCCGTATGTAGAGATAGTGTGTTAGCCCTGCCACAGTTGATCTAATAGTGGTTTAACTATGAAGCTCGGGACGTAAGTACTTACAGCAGTGGAAGTCACACAAACGGTATGTATTTCACTCCTTGTAGTTATCAAACTCCTTTTGGTTTATCGGTAAAAATTACCAGTCAGTTGTTGAATTTAACGTCATGTTGGAATGTTGCCATGGTAGCTCCATGGTTAAGAACAACCTAACGGAGACCGGGAGATTCATGGTTCAAACCACGGCCATGGCATTGAATTTTTATCTGTCTCTGCATATCCAAAAATAATTAATAGATGAATATACTATTGATTTTACTTATTTGCTGAACTGATAGTTCACCTAATGTGTATTTTTCACACTTTGATGAAGTGCCTTATGTTTCCCGACGATTTCATAGGATGTTTAATAAGCTAGAGTTGTTGGTAAGCTGCTTTCTGTAAGTTTTCTCAAGCAATATGAAGTAAAAGGCAAACATTCGCTGACACACATGTCCCACATTCATAAGGCTCTATGTGCTGCTGATGAGCACTTAATTTAAGTAATTTTACCTTGTAGTTTACAGCATGAAGGCCGCAGTGGAAAAACTGAGAAATTTGGTCTTTGTTTGTACTATGTGTGTGATGTCCTCATTCTATAGAGACTGAGCTTTCGTGTAGAGAATACCTCCAAGGTTCACGTGAAATCCTCCACGGGAACAAAGCAAATATTGCATAGTAATATTGCATATTAGATTTATTGCAGGTTGCAAGTCATAGCCAGGCGATTATCCTCTGTGAGTAGTTCCTGAATATGTTGTTTCTACTTACGTAAAGGGCGTTGATAAAAAGAAGCTATTGTCACCGACCGCTTTCCTGGTCATTGTGTCAAGAAAATCTCTAACTTCTTTAAGAGGAACGCTTGGCTTAAGATTTAGTCTGTGTTAAGCTGAAGTTTGCCAGAAAATAATGAAATATTACTAAATTTAGATTCCGCTGTATAAAATGTTGGATGTTTAACTCTATGAAAATAAGTAGCACTTCGCTCTCTTACTCAGAGGGAAATATTTAGTAAACATTTGCATAAACACATACTCTTGCTTGTATAACAATTCTACCCTTGTGCTTAAACACTAATAATAGCTCTGAACTCTCATTCAAAGCATTAGTGGTACGGGATGGCGATAAGTCACCTGTATCTGCCTGTGCACATGTGCGAAGTATCAAGGAAGAATGTGTCTTTCTGTCCATTGTAAGAGCATTTGCCTCATCATCATTCTCATTTAATCCTAATATTGCAAATAACCGATAGAGATAACCCAGATAATAAATAGGTTTAGTATCACTTGGTGGAGCGAAGTTCGGAGACTAGGTACGTATAAAGGGAAGTGTTGGAAACAACACATTTGAAGGACCTACCTGTTCTCTCTTTGTTTACAGTAAATGGGTTGATTATAGTTTAGAGTGCACTTCTAGTTATAATTGTAAAACAGTAAGCTACGAATATTTGGCGTTATCATTAATGACTCAAACTATAACACGTAAATTGTGTAAAAAAGTCACAGCATTAAGTGAAGATATTAAAATGCAGAGTTCACATATGCCTGGAGACGGGATCATTTGAATGTATTAAACACGTCAATTGAAATGTGTAACTTTGTAAAACTTGAAGTATAAAATTTCTTTCTTGTAAATTTGTACAAAACATTTGAACATTCGGCTTAAAGAAATTTTAGTATCTTTCCTCTGTTTTCTTTTCGTCTTTCTGAAGTAAACATAGGAATAGTATAAATGGCTTACAGATCTTCAAAATTCTCTGTACAAAATACAAGTAACTTTTATGTTACAAAACTGCAAATTGTGTAACATAAGTAATGGCAAACAGTGACTTCACGTTTTGTAAATTAATGTTCACAAAATGATGTTAACATTTTTCTGAATAAAGGTTAATGCATATTCAGCTTATTTTTATGTTCTCAGAATCTCTATATAAAACAAATATTGCAAAACTATACCACGAATTTTAAGAGTAAAGTAAATACGAGCTCACTTGAATTCTACCTTGTGCACACATATGAACTTACCCAGAAACTGTGCTTTACATAAGGTGTTTGTCTGTCCATTAGCCAAAAGAAGTTATGCTCACTAAGAAACTTGTTGGTTCTTTTAATTTTATAAAACATGATTCATGGAAGGATTTTAAAAAGCCAGTTCCATATTAAACAAAGTACAAATCGATATAAATAGTTGCATGTTAAACAAGAGGGCGGAAACTGATAGTGTTAATAGGGTGACACGAAGTTACTGAGACAGAAAAACGCTGAAATAGCTGCTAAGAAACTGTACACGCTAATAACTTCAGAACACAACAGTTTACAGGCGTGTTGTTCTAAATTGGTACTATTCTACATATAGAACCGGTATATTTATTTAATTATTCCGTTAGAAATTCATTCAGTGACCCAATATTAGCATCAAATTAAGCAGCAAGTTCTGAAGTTTGATCCCTTGTCACTAGATGCGGAGATGTTTATGTTTTATTCCTAACTGCTATAGTTGGAAGCTGTTTCCGAGATTTTATTCTAGCCAACATGAAAATGCAGCACACATTACATCAACGACTCTTCCTTCTGAAGCAATACTTCAATTACAGCTACACAAAGGGCATACCAGAGACAATTTGATATTTGCAATCCTCCCAAACTAAACACAGTACTGGGACTGGTAAAAAAATTGGAAACGACTGGATCTCTGGTGAGTGAAAAGGCGAACATCGTTCATCTAATCCTTGTTTCACATAAGCTTCCTCGTATCTCTAAACGGTCATGTGACCTTATCACCTCTCATTGGTTGTTGTACTACAGACTGTTGTGCGGTAAAATTTAGTTCGTTATTTAACATGGTGATATATCTTTTTATGTTGGAAGAGAATTGTCAAATTTATATTTTCGTAACCGTTTTAATTAAATATATTACGCAACAGAGTTGATTTATCTGAAATGTATGTTAATTCTTAAACGAAGTAAAGAGGAGGTTCCTTTGCTCTCAAGCACATGACACGATAGCACGTCATTTAGCGGTAGTGATGACATATTTTTTATATGACTTTTATCACTGACCTTGTTTTGAACTGGATTAGTCATATATTGGCATTCGAAGGTGTGCTGTGCCGAGTGCGAGAGCTAATTTATTTTATTGATCGTTTATTGCGCGTGTACTTATTATATGTATAATGGTAGAGTCTACCGCCAGTTTTGCGCTGAAGCATCGCAAGGGAAAACCTTTACAAAGCGGCAAAAAAAGAATTGTGTTGCATGTGTTTAATGCATTCACAGAGAATAATCCGTATTTGTCAGCGAGAGAAGTCGAACAGCTGTGCTCTGAACTTACAGGTGTGTTAGATGCGTAGGAACATCGCGACGTGAAATTGAGACAACAGGAAAACTTACCACTCCAGGGGCGATATTGCTGTGTGGTGAAGACTTTATTTAAGAACAATCAGATTGTGCCTGGATACAAATCGCAAAATATACTACCTTGACGAGACTTCGGTGAATGAAGGACACACGAGTATGGCGTGACACGACTTTTAAGACGGAAAGACAAGCATTTTTGCAAGGTATGTGTGCTGGTTTTAAAAAAATCCCAGTGGAAAAGGCCAAAGGCCTTTCATTATAAACGTGTTTCAGTTTCATTGCTCATTCATTCAGCTTCAACTTTCTCAGTTTTATTATAAACTTCATTATTTTTGCATGCCTTCACATTCTTATTTGTATGATTTTTATCTATCTTCCTGACAATTATTATGACGTTTACTGCAGTTTTAAATTTGACGGGAAGGCACCGCTTATGGCCTATGGCGCGAAAGCATTAGCCAATTAGGATGAGGGGGAAGGTAGTTGCACGCGGATTGATACATGTCAGCGGGGCAATGTTATATGAAACAGAGATTAGGCTCCCACTGTTGTTGACGTTAGAGTATCACTGGAGCAGTCACCCAAATGATCATTAAGACGTTTGTCACAGGAGACAGGATCCACCTACTCAATGTGTCAGAGAGCTGCGAAGTGCAGGCCTACAGCCATATAAGGTTATGGTTGTTAATCAGCTACAGAAATCAGATAAGGATAAAAGATTTGTTTGAGACGTTAGTTGTACAAAATCCCGCCATATTGTCCATCACATGATTCACAGATGAAGTATGGTTCCATTTATCTGGTTATGGGAACTCACAGAACTCACCCCATTGGCCATCGAAAATCCACATGTCTTTCATAAAGCACCTATGCACCCGGATATAATTGGTGTTTTGTGCGCAATATTCGCACAGAGAAGAGTGGGGCCATTTTTTAAACTAGGGTGTGAACTCTGCAGAATACCCACTGATTTTCATGGAGTTTGCTGAGCAACTGGATGATGTAGAGCTGAGTCAAGGATATTTTCAGCAAGATAGCGCTACATTCCATACATCAAATGAATCTATGGAACTAATTGCACGCTTCTTTCAATTATCTTTCGGACAATTTTCAGGAACCTGTGGCCACCTAGATCTCTGGATTTAACTCGCCGGACTTCTTTCTATGGGGTTACTTGAAAGACAGGGTATACGCCACACGTCGCCAGACATTGGATGATCTCAAGCACAACATCACACAGGAGATTCAAGCTATTGACAAGTGAGTCCTCCAGCAAGTGGCCAGTAACATGGAACGACGTGATGAGTTGTGCCTTATGCAGAATGGAGGACATTTTCAACATTTGCTATAGAGGTAAGTAATCTCCCAAAATTCCTCTACATTTTAGGTGTAATAATGCGACTTTGTGGGTTCGTGAAATTAAAAGTCCAATTGCACAAACTCGAAATGTCCTTTATCTCCACCGAATTACAGTTGGAACACTTGCCGATTACATAGAATTACGTAGCGCACACAATTACAATTCACCAGTTCGTCCGTCACAGTTCCACTCTGCACTCGCAGTTACGTACACTTCTCCGAAGCACGTACACAGTCTTCCAGTCCGTTCCCTCACTGGGCGCTCCTCACGGCTGCTCGCCAAGAACTGAACTCACTCGCCAACTGCAGCCCCTTTTTATAGGAATATCGCAGTTTCTGGAACTCTCGCGTTTCAATGAATTACCCCGAAGGTTCCTGGCGGCATGGGGAGGGGAAAGAGACGGCACAGTGATGTTTATCCAGCCACCCCTCGTTACTGCTACAAGATAAATGGGTAGGCGTGGTCGAATGATTCCCGTCTGGCCCTACTGCTGGCCGGTTCTATCGGGAGTTCCGACGTTCGGGTGACAATAAATTGTCGCTAGCACAATTCCTTTTTAAACAATTCGTGAAAGAAGTATGTCAGTTCTATATAAATCATCCTGTATATCCCATGGTTACTTGAAGTTTTCGAAACCTTTTCCCGAATGAAATATTTGTGCTATAGAACGCTTCAAATTTCAAATTAATGACACTTTAAGCCAAAGGTTTGAGCAAAAGTTCCACAGCAAATAAAGCGTGCGTAACATAAATAAAAAAGTACATAATTAGTTATTCAAACTTTAAGGAATGTTGAAACATGACAATATTCCTTATTATGTGAACTAAACTTTTAGTTACAGTTGCTGCATGAGAAAAATGTGAGAAATAAACTGATATTTAGCTGAATGATGATTTTCCATCGTGTGTAATTAATTAACCATATCTGACGGCTTCTATGAAGTTTACTTTCTTGGTTTTCAGTGTGTAGAAGAATTTTTTACCCTTTTCCCTCTCTTGGTGGCAATCTGCTTGTAATACTCACAAATGTGTTTATATATCACATTTGTGATTTGGCAGATAACAGTGCTTTAAGGAAAGTTGTCAGACTGAAAGACTTCTGAAAGAATCCATTGCCACCTATTTTTGTGAGAACACGGACATTGTGAATCCATTCGAAACTAACGTTCATCGTTTCCCACAGCTTAGAAGGGGACGCCCAAGAAGTACAACCCGCGAGAGGGATCTGCTTTAAACATTATGGAGCGAAGTTCTGGAGTAGTTAGGACAATAGAAGAGGTTTTCTCAAATTAGTGTATGGAATCAGCTACATCAATATCGTCTAGAGTGTATACAAGCTTTGTTTCCTCTGGAAACAAGATTAGATTTCTACAAACGCTTTCTCTAACCGTGCTGAACGAAGCGTAACTACGATCTGTTGTATAGTTCACGGCGGAGGCTACAGTCACAAAGTATGGAATTCAGAATTTTCAGAACCAGAAGATATGAATTCTAGTGCAGCTACCCAATCATTTCGCCAACAGAGATTTTTCATTAACACCTGGACGGTAGCTGTTAATAACTTTTTGTTAGGATTCTACATTATTACAAATAGTCTTGCTGCATAGAACTACATACATTTATTGCGCAATGCATTACTTCGAAGACATACCTATATCATCCCCTCTGCAGTTGCTTTTCGTGCATAATGGTGCACCCGCACATTTTAGTCTTTCTGCTGTCAGACACCTTAGTGCAGGCTTTCCTGCATTGGTAGATTAGGCTAGTTACTCGGCCATTACGTTCTCCTGAGTTAAAAATCTGTACTTATAGCTTTGTGAACCCTTTCGTGTGCTCAACTGCTGTAGAGGACGAACTAACTCTCCGTGCACACGCATTGTAACATAGCATGCATTTCAAAAGCATTTTTATCCTATTGTATACTAAATACGAACATGAGTGGTGGTCTGTATTCAGGCTCGAGAAGGTTACTGAGAAGATTCCACCTGACACGTAAACAGAATGCTCCAAATACTAAGTGTGATTGATAACTTTGTAATTATCCATTTTCGGACCTATGTTGGACTCTTCTTTTCTCTACATGAGGAACTATTTTACCGTCAAATTTTGATACATACTCTGTATATCCTCACGTACATACTCTAGTGTAATGTTTATGACTATGAAATGATATGTTTATCTTTGAATATTTTAAGTATATATATGCAGTTTGTGGTCAGATATAATTTGGCGTATTAAAAGTACATTTGGTTCAGACCTTCACTTGCTTACGATTCAGAGAAAAATATATTTCTCTGTTTAAAGGTTTGTGGCTTTGTGGAAGGGAATCTTTAGTGGCATTACGTCAGGTAAAATTAAGTTAAATTAAGCTCTATTTACGGGTTTTCTTTAATTGTAATGTATCTTAGCGTACTTTCTATATTGCGTATGAAACACTACTTATATTTAATCAGGTTTTATCCTTTTTTTAAGTGTCTTAACTTCAACGCAGGGGCAAAGTGTATCAATGCAGTTTATTTCTGGAAAAAGATAGCTACGCATTTTGCAGGAATAAATTGGAATACAGGTATAAGGTTAATTGAAATGAAGTAATGAATATACTTGTCAGAATATCTGCGTAGAAGAATGCAAATTCACAAGCACAAATGCTAGGTGTCAGAACAAAGTTAATTATTCTGATGTAGAACATGGCAGGCAAATGTACAAATGAAAAATTCAGGACGAATGTTGTAAACGTGAAAGTGATCGGGAACACCTGTATAACGCAGAACAGCTGGAATGAAGTTATCTTGAGACACACACACAGACACACACACACACACACACACACACACACACACACACACACACACATATATATATATATATATATATATATATATATATATATATATATATATATATATCACAAGAATATGATATTCTTACATCCAGGTGTCCAATGGCCTTTTAATTAATTAATTACAGGAAAAGGTCTTGTGTCTGCACTGAGAATCATTACTACAAAAAACAGCCAGGGTAATTTATCGTCAGTTATTGGAGACAACTGAAGAATTATAAGCAATATCCAGAGGAACTCAAATGTGATTGTACAGATACCATCCATCATCCATTCCGAACTTATGAAGAAGGTGATAGCCTCATAGACGTGGCTCCATAGTTTGGAGCAATACAAAATGATATTTAATGTCCTACTTCTTGTTCACAAATATGAAATTATGTTTCTAGTTGATTTTCTGACACATTTCGGTCTTAAAGTTCACATGATTTTATAAAACAATATTTCTTCTTTCTGCTTCCTCATATCTAAAGGGTCATTTTGTCTACTCTCAGAACTGGTATAAGCTTACCCATCAAAATCTACCCGAGAAGGAATAGTGGTCCATTCACTAAGATCATGATAGTTTCATTTCCACCCTGTAAGATATTGTGGCAAACTCATTTTTGCGACGATGCGCGGCCGACGTGCACAAAGAGATAAAGCAACCCGGAGATAAAAGGCTTGCCGAAACAGATAGATGTCTGGAAAGTTCTTATTTCGTCTGGTGCCGTCTTACAGAACATTCTACAGATGTCTAGAAATATGCGTAGAGATATATAAGGAAGCCGGACTCGCCAGGGTGTCAGTCGAATTGGAACTGGAGAATCGTCCGCGTACAGCTGTGTTTTGAAAGTGAACGCATTTGTTTGTGGTCAACAACCTTGAGCATTGTATTTGTATATTTTACGTAATTCTGCTACTGTAAGGGTTGACCAAAGTGTGTTTCTACGGAAATAAACAGCATATTCGAATTTCTGCAACTGGACTTTTAATTCTACGAAACCACAAAATCACAATATTTAACAGACAGCCCTTATCACTTCTCTCAAAGTTTGAGTATAAAGAATGTCTGGAAACAAGTAAAAACAAATGAATAATGTTTACTTTTAGTGTGGAAAAAGCAGGGATCAGAATCAACATCTGATCAGTAAGTACAAACGGATTATGCCAGTGTAATAGATTAGAAACTCAATCTTGCGTGTTGTCTGTGGGTCTTATGCCAAAGTTTAGAATGCACTGTATATTCGGGAACTCAACTCAGTTATTGAAAATCTTAATATTTGGATAAATAGCTGAAAATTTTTATTCAAAATGTGACGCAAAGATTTTCAAGGAAACTCCCTCGTCTCAAATTATGCTTTACTTGAAACCTATTTCTTATTGGGTATTTTCATTAAAATACAGTATCTTAAGCATATATTTCTTTTTTCAAATAGCTTGTGAAGTTATTTTATTTGAAATGGATTTTGAATTATTTTCTTCAACTTTCATCAGTCATACTTCGTTAAATACATTTATATCTGAATATTAGTAGTATTAACCATTTCCAAGGTATTCGTTGCTATTATATTGAATTTTAAGACATATAATTACACTTATTTTAGAGTTTTAAGGAACACTTATTCGTTTCTTGGGATGGCACGGAAAGAGTATGCAATTTCAATACCAGCATATGATCACTCGCTTTTTAAAGGCTGGACTATCACTTCAATTTGCTGCGTGCTCTATGTGCCTATAACAATACATTTAATGAAAGTATTTCTGCTAACGTTAATGATATGTATTGTTACATAGGCAGAGTAGTAAAGCCTTGTAAGTATATTCTGTAGAGAGCAGAGGAAAAATAAGAAATGATAGTAGATAAAACCTTGTCACTGGAGTAGTAGATTTTTATTCATTAATGAATTCAAATGTGATTTACACAGGAACGCCACGAATCTCCAGTTTTTCTATGTCCAAATTTAGATATGAAATGTGTTACATTCGTATAGCTTTTTCTACCCACTAACATTTATTTGTATACAGCTTCTGCCAGTTATTCTTACAAAAGCTTATTCTTCTATATGCTTCATGTTAATCGAAATAAGACCATAACGTTTTATTACACGTTTCATTCTACAGTTGAGTAAACCGAATCGATAGTCAAATGTTTAAAATAAGTTTACCAAATGCTGAACTTGAAATTCCATACTACTTCCACAGCATCACAGAGAAACAAATGAATAACAACAGCCCTTTAAAAGTTATAAATAATTAGAATACTTAAACCAATTGACGGCTCGATAATGAGTAATGTCGTAACATTTTTATTTGATTGGGTAGAGGAAATATACATTTTTAACCTAATAAGCTTTAACCCTTATGGTATACTTTTTAAACAAAACTATAGAGAATTCCATCCAAATGAAGCAAACTTCATGGGCTACTTCTAAATTTTTCTAAAAGTATGCATAGCTACATGGTTTTTAGGGTCCTTTTTGGTAAAATAAAAGATATCTAAGATATATCAGTATAGGAAATTGTTTGGACTGAATTTCGTGTCACAATCTTATGGAAATACTAAGCTTAAATATAATGTTCGGTTTTTGTATGAGTTTTTGTTTTGGAGTAATACGCATACACACATGTACATGCACACGGAAACATATAATAGCTTAATCTTAGAAATTCTTTCAACATTCAGTGCACCTCAAAACATGTGTTTCTGTGAGATCTCTGTGTCAAATTTTTGGGCGATATACACCTCATGTTCTGGTTACCAGATATTTGGTACAAAAGGTAAAAATGATAAAATATTGTGATATTGAAAAAAAATCAGGATGTAAAAGGACACAACTAATTCTTAGATTTGAACGGCAGAAATAGATTTTGTTATGTAAGGTTTCGCCTTATATATATTTGCACTTTTGCAAAGTGACTGACAAATTAAGTATCCAGACACAAGGTACTCTGAAGTTCAGTTAACCGATGATATAACAATGTTGTGAATTAGTTGTCCTCCAAAGCAGATAACCACACACACACACTCTAGAATTTTGTTACAAGGAAGAGGCTGAACTGGCCATGTGGCTCACAAGGGGTACTTCGGTAGTCAACCACAGCTTTCTATATTAGTGGACTTCTTAAACACGGATCTTCTTTGTATAGCTCCTTTCCGGCTAAAGATATGATAACTTCTTAAAGAGACTATTTTAATACGTAAGCTTTTAACTTTTGAGCTTAGTATCACTAGAAAAGGTAATATGTATATTTTTCATGTTATAGCTGGAGGAGAATTGAGTAATTCGATGAGAATAAGCATTTTTGTTGGTATTCACCGAGCAAAGTGACACCAGTTCCTATCACTGACTTTCCTCTAAATGGGGAAAATATTCTAATATTTCTGATACTAGATGCTAATTGATGATGCAGTTCCTACTAGATAGAAGCGAGTTAGCATAGAAATCTATGCCCACCTCAGTAGCGTGGATGGTAGCGTGTCTGCCTCACGTTCAAGAGATCCCGAGTTCGAATCTCGGTCAGGGTTACCTGAATAAAGTTTTTCCGTAGGTTTTCCTTATCCTGAAAGACGAATGTTGGATAACTCCATTCTTTATGGACCCTGGGCTCATTTGAGCATAATTTCATCCATTCCACTCACCGTCCGATATGACTTAACGTTGGAGGACCTAAATTACAAACTCCAGGAGCCAATGCACAAATCCTAAGCCTATCTGAAGGATGGAAGGGATTCCAAAACGATAGGGAATAAGAGAAAGGCATTCCATTGTGGAAGAGAAACTACCGCAGCATATACCTTGGCAAGCAGACAAAGCCACGGGAATCCAAAATGAGGATGGCTGGCTCCGGGAATCGAACTCAGGAATTTCTTAATTCAAGTCTGTTACGTTACTGTGCAAATATTTTATTTGGTTTTATCCAGAGAAGTTTTTAAATACTACCAAAACATACTTTTTAGTTTAATTTAAAAAATTCTGTGATAATAGAGGAATTGTCAGGAATATAACCTTTTTTTACATAATATGTAATTATTTGTCACAAAATTCACATACCTTGTAAGAAAATTGATGAAATTTCCACAGAAAGTTTTAATAAATAAATATATCCCTAAATAAAGAGGCATTTAATAGAGAATACAAACACTTTATTAATACTGTTCAAATTGATGGATTTGATAACGATTTTACGCATAGCAATAATTAAACATTTAAATATAAAAAAAGGGAATGATGTTCCTACCCTTAAAAAAGAAAAGATGATTATAATTTTAAAAAGTTTAGTTAACATCCTTCGGCTGGTAAACAGTTTCATTTTTTAAGGAATTTAATATAATTTTGGTTCCTCAAAATAAATATAATACAAAAAAATGTGCTACATTTCTCTAAAATAGATGAAATTTCAGATTATAAAAATTCGGGCATTTATCAATTTCAGTTTTAGATTGTGACCAGGTTTACATTGGATGGACCAAACGTAACTTGGTAACCAGAACGAAAAAACACTTTCGAAATATTAGGTAATAACAGACTGATAAATCGGCCGTGGCAGATTATTTTTGGCCACTTAATCATGGAATAAATCCAGAAGTTATATGTTTAATTCAATTAATGGTCCAATGGATCTAATGATTTGGGAGAAAGCGCTTAGTTATTTTAAGAAATAGAAATGGCTTGGTGAATTCTGAAATACGTCAATCGATTCTATCTTCAAGTTTCTTTCATTTTCAGAGTTTGGTAATACATACAAAAATAATGTCACCTAGCGGCAGTAAAGATGACAACGAGAAAACGGTGACTGAAGATTCAAAAGAGAATTTTGCGCAACGAGTCTCTTAAATTCTGTGAAAATTTAATCAATTTTCTTAAAATATTAATGATTTTTTTGATAAATAATTATATTTTATGTAGTATTTGTTGCTTAACTGCTGTTAGCTTCTGTTTTTTAGGTAAAAATCTTTTATTGAATTTCGTTACCAATTATTTTTCCTGCAGTTTAAATGCTACATGACAGCATTGTCTGCTGTTGTATAATACTTACTCTTATAAAGCGTATATCATAGTTACACGCATAACATATTCAAAAGGTAAAGTAATTAAAAGTTAATTAATGAAAACATGTAAAATAAAATCCGGAATACATACAAAGGTAATGCTTGTTCTTCATGTACATTAAAATTAAAAATTGTCTTAGCCTTAAGTTTTACATAAAAGTGGAGGACTGTGGTTTCTGGAGTGAGTAGAATTCAGGGAAAAAGTGTTCACTAATCCGCATTTTAGGCAGTAAGCGTTCCTTTTAAACTGCATGTGATTTTCTTTCCTCCTGTTTTCTTTCCATAACTTTCACTAGAAACGGCTTTTATTGCTGAGGTTTTTCTGTCCTGTGTATGTAAAGAACGACGGAAGGACAACAACGTTCAGTGACGGCAATGCAATCGTTACGAAACAGCTTCTTTAAGGAAACTGCGTCCTATTTATCAACATGGTAGTAAAGTCATAAATTATATGTGTGGAGGGAGGTATAATTGAGGAAATTACTAAACTGATTTAGATGTTATCTTTTTAAGCTTTAAATATCAATGTTATAGAAATTGATATAAGCTATACAGTACTTAATATCGTTCCCAAATATTATTAACAATTGAACACTGCACGTTAGAGCCTCAAGTAGCAGACTTGCGAATGAAGATTTGACATTTCGATGAAAACACCGAGAAAAACATTTCCTTTTTACAACTTAGAAAATGTGCGTGAAAATTACAGCAAAATACTCATTGGAAATTAATCATTTCTTCCACACTAGCCGTGTGTAGGTAAGGTGTGCATGAATATTTCCATCAGCTTACCTATAAAATAGTGGTTTAACTATGAAGACTGGGACTTAAGTACTTACAACATAGTAAGTCGCCACAAAAGGTGTGTGTGTGTGTGTGTGTGTGTGTGTGTGTGTGTGGTTTTTTTTTTCAAATTTACGTCCTCCAACGTTGTTATATTGGACGGTGAATGAAATTGGTGAAATGATGCTCATATGAGTGTGGGGTCCATGGAGCTTAGAGTTACCCGACATTCGTCTTGCAGGATAAGGAAAATCGCCGGAAAAACCTTATCCAGGTAACTCACCCTGACCGAGATTCGAACTCGGGACCTCTTGAACGTGAGGCAGACACGCTACCATCTACGCTACCGAGGCGGGCTAAAACGTGCGTGTCTCACAGCATAGGAGAGCCCCTAGTGGTCTACCAGGAAACATATGAGTTCGTTGGAGAATTTAATGTCATGTCGGCATGTTGGTCATAGTAGCTCAATGATTAAGAGCAACCGGACGGAGACCGGGAGATCCGTGGTTCAAATGCTGGCTATGACATTGCAATTTTCAGTCTGACTCTATTGATCCAAAATACTCATTATTCTACCCTAACAGATGTGTTTGCCGTGACACGGTATTTCTTAGCGAAATTCATTTCTTCAGATATATGTATGCAGGATTTAGTACTATAAGATTCCAGTAAGTTTTATTCTGCTTCTATATATGTAAGTACTGAAGTTTCTAGATACCGAATCCTTTTAACATTAAGCAAAAATGTTTGCTACATTTTCTTGACATGTTACGATAAGCTTCATTATTTCTTAGGTATGGTACATACTAATGCATGAAAAGTTAATTGTGCCTGCCTTTGTGTGTACCTCAAGAATTGCTCCATCAATTTTAATAATGAATTAGTATAAACTATTTTTCTAAATAGTTGCAGATTACACTGGGCAACAAAAATAATGTTTGAATGTTTCGAGCACTTCATGAGGCAATTCCTACTAATTTTGGGTTGAGAAAAACAAATGTGGCAATGAAAAAGTTTTATTAGTTCTAGTTTATATGATATACAAAAGGTGGAAGTATTACATATTAACGGATTGAGAGAAAATGATACATTTTAATGACATACATGCTAACAACAGTGAAAGTGCATTTTACTTTTTTAACTGGTAATTACGTGCTAAGAGTTCTAAATTGCTGGAAAAATATTTCGCAGATAGTCGTGTCTGAAGAGAATCAAGTGGTGGCCTATTGACTTCGTCGTCTTTTAGCTTGCCTCTTGTGATGGAGTTCCGCAGAATCCCTATACAAAAACCAACAGTAATCCGCAAGCATTACTTCATTCCAGCAGCCCTGGTATCTTTGTTCCATAACAGAAATGTCCTGATGGAATCGCTCCCCATGTTCATCACTAACAGCTCCACAACTAGGAGGGAAAAAGTCTAGGTAGGAGTGAAGAAAATGGATCTTAAGGGACATGTTGCATCCAAGGTTACGGTATTTTTGCAGGAGAACTGCCACCAAATACTTGTAGTTGTCAACTGGTTTTTTGCCTAAAAATCCATGAACAACACCCTTGAAGGCTTCCCGAGCTTCCTTTTCTTTCCCCTCCAAAATTTGGCCAAACGCAGCACCCTTTATAAGTTCTCGTATTTGTGGTCCGACAAAAATGTTTTCCTTAACTTTTGCATCACTTAATTTCCAAAATTTCTCTCTGATTGTGTTTTTTTATTTGACAGGTATGCCAACTATCAAAAAAATTCCCCCAAATTTAAAATCTTCACTCTAAAAATGAAATATCACTTTATCTTCAAAACAAGAGCTAAGCTATCATATTTTGATGATTTTTGAATTCAGCAGATGGAAATACATATAAATTCACTATTTTTAAGCCCGAAACATTTTCATTGTTGCCCAGTGTTATCATTTCCAAAATGTTTAAATTATAGCCAGTTATTTATTAATCTTCTTATTTATTAGTTCGCTCTCTTTCGTTGTTAGTTGTTAGAGGTTTCAAAATTATATGAAAACTGTGGAGACCTCATTTATTAAACATTGGTTTAGCGGGAGCGGTTTCGTGCATTGGTACTACATTGTAAAAAGGGAAGAAGTGCGTATTTTAAATGTCTTGTATATACCTCTTCTTCACTTCTTCTTCTTCTTCTTCTTCTTCTTCTTCTTGTTCTTCTTCTTCTTCTTCGTCTTCTTTACAACTATCGGATTAGGGGATTCTTCTTCCTCTATCGCTAAGGGATATTTTACCAAATAGAGAGTATTTTGTTAGCAATAACTTTTTCAACAGTTGTTGTTAATACACTGCGCAATAGCTAGTTGAATCATTGTATTTGTATTTGCCTACTAACCTGCAGTGAGTTACTTTTGTCCAAAATCCTGGAATTTTTCCTGATTTTAAAACATATGAAAGTGTCTGACTTGATGTCAATTCTGAACCATTTCAAGAGTAACTGTGTCGACTTCCTTTGCTATAGATTTTGTAATACAATTTTGAAAGGTAGCGCAGCTTATAGAAATCAGATTGTAAGAAAGGATTTTCCTCACTGAATTCGTTAAAACTAACCTCAAATTTACTTCTAGAAAAAGTTTTAGCTTACATTTTTTCCCATTTTCTCTCACCTTTATTTACGTTACCGTTAACATTAAAATGCAGGTCTTTTTAATTCCTTATTGTTCCATATGGTACTTGATACATTGACCTCATTATTTATTTCTACTTCGTCACGACATGAACCCACATCTAAAACACTGCCTTTTGGGCGTCGGATTGGGGAACAGAAACTCTGAATCATATAAAGAACCTAGGATGGGTGAGCAGCCCGATGTCTGGTATGAAAGTGAGAGAAACAGATATCAGAATGAGGGTGAAATGGATGCAAGAAAAGATGATTAGTTAAATGATGTCGGGGGAAACCTAAAATCCAGGAGAAAGCCCACCCCTGCGCTGTGTTGTCCACCACAATCTCACATGCGTCGCCTGGAATCGAACCCGGGCTCTCTTGGTGGGAGGCAAGCGGTCTAACCACTCGGCCACTTTATGCTTCAAATTTACTCGTGCTTACTACTTCAGTAAGACGTATAACAACACACAAAAAGAACAGAAACTAAGGAATTGTTTACATTTTGTAAGTTTGCAACACCATTATATTACTGTTCCATGGATCTGTGCAACTTCAAATCTGGCACATACTGTCAGCATTGTGGACGTTCACTGTAGACATGGATATCGTTGGCAGCACATAACAATCAGGAGTACCAACTAATACATACACGTTAGTACTAATACATACATTTTAGGAATTATTACTATTTGGAGAGTAAAGGATCGCGGAAACTATGTGTTGTTAATCACTTTCGACATCCATTCCCCATTGTTCATTCATAAAATTAAATTAATATTTGTTTTCTCTAATGTTATCTCGAATTGCCAGCACGTGATGATTAAAGAGAAGCCTGCTACAAAAATTAAAAAGCGTCGTGTGCAAGAATACTAAAATGTGATAACTGTATTTTTACGAAGTCTACAGTAATAGCTGTAATACCAAGTGAAACTGAAAAGACTATTCCTAAACTTCACATAAATGTAGAAAAAAACGTGACATTAAACGCGTAGAAATTAAATAGTACTTTTACACTGAAGATAAATGGTTTTCTGGATGTGAACTAAAAATGCTTTCTTCTGCGTTCAGGCATTTTATGTGGTGAGGATAATCATCGGTCAGAGAAAGGTGTTTTGGATTTAGCTCGTGCGTGTAGAAACAAAGTACCTACACGGTACCACAAGTTGATATGTTATTTGGTAATCTGAAAATTTTATAGTAGTTCATATTTGCTTGAGGAAAAGTTCGAGCAAACTTCCGAATCTGACGAAAGTTTTTAGTTCTAAGCTGCTGTTGCAGGTGGCGCTTAGTGCCAGTCTATGTGCAGCAAAAAAACAATGGTCGTCATTAGTGGGCATACTGCATTATATAACAGATCATTATTTTAAGTACCATTTTCATTCACCGTCAGATCCAGGATGTTCAAATGTGTTAATAAGTCATTTTTTAAAAATTAGACAAGCAATACTTGACTACATGCTTCAGCCACACAGTAATTAAGCATTCTTCATGGTTCGCATGTTAAATGTTCATATTTCTGTTCACTTATTTCTATTTATATAGAAGGAAAAACCTGTAAATGCTAGGGATTATTTCAATTATATTTATTTTTAAGGATACCCGTTTGTGAAAATTGGTCAAAAAGTGCAAAAAATGACAAAAAAACGTTTTTGTCTAATTAAATAAAGTAATCCATGTACTTCAATTTCCTATTATTTTTATGATATGCGGCCCTTTAAACTGTGTTACGAGACTATTTAAATGGCTGACTATACGTGGGCACAGTGCTTTATACCACATATTTTGGTGTTTTTCTCGTGTTTTTAATTTTAAGTGCTTTTCAATATATAAATGGCTCCACACGATGTAGTTTTCAAACTAGAAGCTTGCATATTTTTGTACTTGGGTAAAAATAGAACCAAAGAGAATTGATGATGATGATGATGATGATGATGATGATGATGATGATGATGATGATGATGATGATGATGATGATGATGATGATGAGTGTGGTGTTTAAGGGCCTGTCGACAACAGAGAATTGATGAGATGATGTTTATGTCACCAGTGTTTGTGCAATTAAATAACAAAGATCATATTTCACAAGCAAATATTAAAAATGAATAAAATGAGATTTGAACAATAATTTTATCCTAAACCAAGTGTCAGATTAAAATTTCATCTCATAAATTTACTAATAATGTATTTATGAGTATAACTCCAAAGTATTATTGTTCTCAAACTAAAATTGCATCATGTGGAACAATTTAATTAAATGACAATAAACACTATAAATATATTAATATAACAAGGAATATTTTGCACAAAGGTCTGAAAGTTGGTGTGTGAAGTATAATTGTATAATAATCTGAGCTGGATTTGTTTAAATATTATTACATTTTTGCACACTTCTAGTGATAAATATCAAAATTTTATTTATTGTAAATCTTTGCTAGTCGTTTGCTCATTTGGAAATACAAACTTGATGTATAGCCTGATAGCGCAAAAATATCAAAATCAACTGATTTTCCTTCGCACTTATTCTCCCTATATCTGGGTCTCTTTCTCCCCTCTCAATCTCACTTCCTCTCTTTTTCGCTCCGTTTCTATAATCTTCCAGTTCCTTTTCCCCTCCATTGCCTTCACTTCACTCTCTGTCTCTCTCTGTGATCCTTGTATGTCAAACAATATTTAAAAGTCGTGAATAAATCTATTACTGGGGGTTATTCACAAAACCTGAAACATAAAGATTTAACTGTAAACGAGCTTATGACTTCCTTATGTTTGCAATGTTGTTGGAATCATGTTATTTCTCGGAGTAATAGAATTATGTATTCGAATGATTACGAGTATTTTACCAACAAAAATTTAACATCCCTTCCTAAAAAATCTGGCAACAGTATTATGTGTGCACGAGGGCTAATTATAAATTTATAAATTTAAATAGTAATCAGCTATTTATAGATTTCTATTTTGCACTTTTATGCAAACAAAGTAAAATGAAGTTACAATATCGTTCTGGGGGGATAAGTTGGTTAGATGTTGGCATCTAGTCCTATGGTCGCAGATTCAAACCCGGTTCAGACCAATGGCTTTCAAGTGTGCTTAAAAGCAACGGTCCCATGTGAGTATATTTATTGGCAAGTAAAATAACTCTTGCGGTTCGAAATGTTGGCACACAGGCGTAACTGATCTGATCGTGACAGTTGGCGTCATTAAAAATATATTTATTATTTTTGAGGCTACATTATTATTTAGATTGATAGCTATAATTAACCAGCAAGTTGGGAATTCAAATAACTGCTAACTTTGCTCATGTCTAATAGTTGGAAAATCCATTATTTTGATTGTTTTTATGTTAATCTGCAGGGAAGCCTTCTGGTATTCCACTACCATAGGATCTCTTATTTGTGCTTAGTTTTCATGCCATGGGCTGGTGAGTACAATGTCTCATGGGAGTGTGAGTTACGAAAGCGAAGCAGGATTTTTCTTCACGTAATGTGACCATGACATAGAATTAGCGGTTATACAACAGGGTGGGGTTCATATCACTTTGATTTAATAATTAATTTATATTTTAGTAAATAAAGTTAAGATCTCTTCAAATAAGATGTTTGATTTTTAGATCAGAATTCTGAAAATACCGAGTTCAGTTGACACTATGAGAATATTCCAAAACAAAGATTAATCACCTTCCCCTTCCCAAGACACGTGGAACTGTAACTTAAATGCATAAGCGTTGAGGTCAGTATCATGTTATACTTACCTATTACTCGGTCAGTAGTTTTTACTCGTACAATCAATGGCTTAGTTGGTTACACTTATAACTTCTTTATAATATATCTCATATTACTTTATTCCGGTCATGCTCAAGAAAGTTGCCCTCACGCGTTATCTGCGAAGACTAAACGACGTACATGGAGGACTGAGATGCTAATTTATTTTATTTGTACTAGTTTCTGTCATAAAATAAATAGGTATGGTACTGTAACTGCCCAAATAAACTTGAGTAAAGTATTATATCACAATAATCGTACTCTACATATAGTATATGCAACACATAACACGAAACAAAAGTCATACTGTACTGTTTTTTGCATAAATAGAAATCACCTTTGACTGAAGTAAATGGTTAATAAACACAAGAGAACTTACTACAAAGCGAAGAATGGGCCTACTTGAATGGACCCAAAGTATTGCTTTCTAACGATTGTCAGTATTATGATCTGCAGCTGGCTTTGTGGATTTTCAGAAGAGAAAACTTGCTCACATTGATACGTGGTATGAAGTGTACTCGTGATTTTTGCTGCCTGTTTATGCAAGCGTGGAAAGGGGTCTTGTGGTACACGTTGGTAAACTAAAACTGTCACATAAGGTCATCGAAGTCTTTTTACCCCATTTTGAAATTCTGAAGTAATTGTGGCTACGTTGATTATAAATGGGGACGCGAATACCTAGAAATTCAACTGCAAATATTGTATTCCATAGAATCTGTCCTAAGTACGTTATTTTAAGATTCTCTAAAGGAAGTATCTTTCAAATGCATCGTCTTTTCCCACTCTGTGTTCACCTGAAATCAACCTGAATTGCAGCAGCAATAGCTCGTCGAGACTTCAAAAGGATGAACTATGGTGAGGGCCGTTTGGTGTCCTCTGATTTGACTTACCGCTTATTTTAGAGATTTGAAGCTTTGCTGTGGTAAGATTTTATATTATTCTTATAGTTTTCCAGCAAAAGAAGCTTTTATGGGGATAAAAGCATTACACATACTATTTAAAAATGAGAAAATAAAAAATGTACATATTTTTGAGAGAGCACATCAGAGAAATTTGGCAAACAACTTGAAAATATTTTCATTTATTACCGAAAAATCGATAGTTTTTTTACCTAAAAAGACCTAATAATTTAAAACTTTCTATAATTCATAAATCAAACCCAATGACTTAACAATTTCTTCCATACTACCGAAAAAGTTGATTATTACAGTTCAAAATACATGTTTTACAAGATGGAGTTTTTATACACGTTTTCTGGTGTTTTTTCAGGTGTCTACATCTCAAAATAAAATGCGCCATACTTACCTATTTTGTGTTACAAAGGGTTTTTGAATTGATATTTAAAATACATGGGTGCTGTGAAAGTTACAAGTTTCAGTTTAAACTTAGTATTTTGAAGTAAAACCTATACCAACTTTATATCTACTAGCACTTTGTGAACTGTGATAACTCAAAGGCAACCAAAGTAGTTTTGAACCTCATTAATTTGAAAGCTAAAGAAAGATACCTGCAAAATTGAATTTGGAACCTTTCAATTATAAGGTTAATCTTACATTTGCAACTGTATTTACAAACAATTTAGAAAATATTAATTTTAGCGTTATATTTCCAGAAATATTAAAAATGTTTTAAAAATATTAAGTGTAATTTCCGTAAAATATAAAATAACAAAAGCCTTTCGTGTACGTGGTTATTTGGTGAAGGAGAATTTCCAGAATTTGTTCCTTTTCTATCTATGAAATATAGAATTTTTTTTATTATGAAGCTTGGTAAATATCCTAATTATTATGTTTAAGGTTGACGTTCAAGCGCACAAAATTTGACCATATTCAATCACTATATTTCAAAAATATGCTGGTTTTTATTTGATGATCTCAAAGATGCTTTTTCAGTGAAATCTCTATGGAACCCTTGGGTTAATTGTAGTACTGCTTTCTATGTGGGTAAAGAAAGTAAAATAGAGAAATATTATGAAAATAATTTTAAATTTTTATCCAGAAGTATAAAAGCCCATTACTTGAAATTATTTAAATAATAAAACTTAAAGAACTAAGCACTAATATATAGATTTTATGACTAATGAAACCTAGTTAGACTTTTATACCTGCAACTGAAGAATTTTTATAACTGTTAATTTTTATAGAATTTTTTAAGGTTCTATCTTATTGTATCATGCAATACTTAATATTTAATAGAGTTTTATTCTTAGCTTATTTATCATTACTTGTTATGTATATCTGTTTGAGAGGAGTTCTCCCCTTAGTACGTGATTATTTTCATTCAGGGGTGACTTACTATTGTTTATATGTTAAGCAAAAAATAAATTAATATATATTATTTAACTATTTTGATAACAACGGAAGATGGACATAGCTGATACAAGAAAGCAGTGGTTAGATAATGTTTTCAATGTGTAGATGAGACTAGTTGGGACTACTACTTCCCTGAGAGGTCATCCGTCCGTGATGCGTTTGGTATGTTGACTTTCTCTGAAGTAGTGACAGTCTCCTTTATATTGTATCTTGAATACAGAAATAACTTAATGCTCTCTATTGTTTACAAGACTGGTTAAAAGCCCTGCACCACCTATACCTATAACTGCAGATTCACATACTTCAAAAGCTGTTTGGTGGTGCAGGACGTTTAACCAATCCTGTATATTTGCAATAGCATACTGTTTATACTAATAAGTCACTTATACTTTGTGAACTTCCCAGAGGCAGGGTCCTGCCCTTTAAGTCCGCTGGTTCGTGAACCGTACTTGAGGATTTCTACATTCTGGATTTTGTACCCACTTTTTTGTGGAAGGACTACCCTAACGTGTAGTGAAATATCCATAAAAAAACTCGAACCGATAAAGTTGTAATTCATATTTTCTGGCAACATATTTGTCCTTGGTCCTAGAAAAAATGGGTCGGACTCGATTACCTCCGTTTTCTGGTGGAACGGGAACTAAACAGGCTTTAGAATACCTGAATGTCGTCTAAAGGACATATGTTAATTCATTTTGTCAGCTATCGTCCATTCCGCTAATTCCTGCTACCGGCCTATTCGGAAACTGAATACAGCATATTAGAATGCACAATATATTTTGTTGAATGTGCTTTACTAATGGCTCGTATTGTTGAGCAGTTTATTTCAAAGTTCTGTTGACTTGCAATTACATTGGAATTGTATAAATTGCAATTAGTCATCGTAGAGTGCCCACTTTTTAAACATTTGCTTAAGAATAGTTTATACACACGTTAATAAACGATAGAGGATGGAAAAGGTCATGTGAATGTAACACATCAATTTTTTTAGGCATTTGCGTCATTGGGGTTTATAAACCACAAGAGGGGAAAAACCTGCTGTTTTAAGTTGCAGTGTTTTCGTACAGGCAAGTCATTACAGGCAGTGTTTTGTTTTTTGTTTACATGCTACGACTGAGGTCATGTTATCTGCGGTTTTGACTTCAGCGTCATAACTCGGTGTTCATTTGTTTTGCTTTTAATCCTAATCATTTTATTTATCTTAATGTATATTGTAAGGTAAGCACGAGTGAATTGGATCAATATTTCGTAAAACTTTCACAAAAGCCGTATTTGTTACGTCAATATGAAAGCTTTTACCTTATATTGAAGCCTAGATATTCTATGTTAAAGGCTACGTTTTTCGATAAAACAATTTCTGTGTATTTCCGGAAAGTAATCCTAACCGCTCACCGAGCGGGAGGGTTCAGTCGGTTTCGTCTGTAGCCCGCAGCCGGGATGACCGGGTTCGATTCCCATGGCCGACCTAACTGACTCATGGGATTTTTTCGGAAGTTTTCCCGGGTCGTTAAGCGAATGCTGGGTAGGCTAATTACATCCCCCGAATTTTCAGTACTGCATAATCATTTCATATCATCTCTCATCTGGTGGTCTCTTTCAGGTAAGAAGTGTTGGCGGGAGTCTCGGCGATGTATGGCAGGATGATATGCTCTGAGTGAACTACTTCCTTCTCCGGTAGCTGTGTTGCCGGTATCCGAACCCACTGCTCGGGCCGTCTTTGAAACACAGTACGGCGGCATGTCCGTTGTCCTGTCCTGCCGGAAGAGGGTTCAATCTAAGTAAAATTAAGGAACCGTCCTCTGCACTGTTGTGCATCCCTGGAACGGCCACTCTTTGTCTCCTCTCGGCTCATCCTTCCTACCGGGGATGCTCCACTTGAGGGCATAAGGTACAATAGACCAAGGCTGGTCGTAGTGCCGTATCCCCTCCGAAAAAAAAAAATCCTAATCGATATGGTTTAAATTTTCAGAAATACCTCCTGGACCTGTAACACAGCCTCAGTTCCTCTAAAGCTTCGATAATAATCCTCAACTGCAAAATCTGAGGTATAGCTGCAGAATTCTATTTGGAGAACCTACAGAGTGAACGGAATGGGCATTTTTGGGCCATATATCCTATATGTTGTTCATTTCCTGTAACACTACTGCATGAAATGTCACCTCTCCCATACGTAGAAGAGGACATTCTGTAATGTTTGTCATTTCAGCGGAGCATTCTTGTTAGGGGACTGGAGCTCCCGACAACCGTGATGAAGCGATATCGAGTTCTCCGTATGACATGCCATCATGTATTAGTAGCAACTCCAAACAGCAGCTGAACTTGAATCCTTTACAATTCTTCCAAAGGCTCCAAATTCTCAAATTTTCAATAGCACATAATGCATGACACAATTCAATCTATCTACCTCATTTTCACCTGTACCTTGCAACCCCATACCCGCTATAACCGATTAAACCCACCACGGGTATTTAGGCTTGATAGTACTCCATTGGGGTGCTTCCAACCTACCTACATAATCAAATTGATGCGTAATGAAGCACATAAAACAATAACGTGGAAAATCTTCCAAAACAGGAAACCAGTAGAGTTTAGAGGTTGTTAAAATATACATTATCGACTCATTTATTTGGTTTATAGAATTCTGAAACCTAGAGATGAATGTTTTCTGATAAGCCTGTATGCTTTAGGAAAAATTTGAAGCTATTTCCTAAATAAATAAAACGACTTGAGGAACGAAAATAAAGTAATACTTGGAAATTCCTTCTTACGTAAGTTTTAAGACAAAGGAAAATTACTTATTCTTGAAAAACATGATAGGGTGAATAACATAATTTCATCTGCAGTGAAAGTTAAGTGCTGCATCTCTGTTTCAAACTGGTTTAAATCTTGTGTACTTTACTGGCGTCATTCAGGGAAATCCTTCAAGTAAACTACGTCACAAGGACAAGTAAACTTCCAAAGTTATATATGATGATATACACAAAAACATGCTTCGTCGCTCAAGCGTATTATGAGAAAGTATAGAACAGCGACACATCTTGCAAGATTACATTTATTTTCTAAAGACGATTTAATTTCGTCCCAGGACATTGCGCTTTGATATTCTGCATGAGGAGTACTTGTGAACTTGATGATTCAATAAGATAATAAGTAACATTTGCACCGCATTCGCTGAAGCAAACCCAAAATTGAGATGTCGACATAACGTATTACGATATTTCCTGAATGGTTAACAGACCGTATCTGAGAGCGACAAGTGAAAATGGCTAATGAAACCTGTTGTTGAAACGCTGATGAATAAGATAGTATTCCGCAAAACATAACTGTGTTCACAGTTGCATATTAACAGTAAAACCTCTGAAACTTTTAATGCAAAGTATAATATGGGTATATTATAAAACTTGAAAATAAAAGTTATATAAAATCCTCAAACATTTAGTGTTATTAATCCACATAATTAATCCTATAGATAATGGATTATTCAAAAAAATAAAAAAATAATTTTAAAAGTAATTCTTACCCTTAATAATAAACATAAAAACAACACATTATATACGTAATGAAAATGATGCAGTAGGTAATTACGAGTATCTTGTTTAACTCTTAGTGGCTGATTTGTTTTACACAATGTACTAATTTATACACAAATGAAGTTTCGGGACATTATCGTAAATCGGAACGGAATAATAAAAATAGTAAACATTTCATACGAATTTATTTGCTCCTTGCATCTTCTCCCGGTACGTTCATCCGAACTTCCTCTAATTGATCTGTCATTTGACCTCTTAATTCCTTACACAACATTCTCAACCGATGTTAACAGTTTACCTTTGTCTTCTTAAAACTACTAGGGCTGTTCCATAAAGAATGATCACAATTTTTTTGACAACGTACCTTTACTCATGCTCATAATTTTGATGGTTCTTCTCAAAATTGTCTCCCCTGAATGCGAGGCACTTGCCCCAGCGTTTCTGCCAGTCTTCAAGGACATTATGGAAAACATTTTTGAGAGCTCCTTCAAAATCACCTCCGCAGCCTTCACCACTACCTCTGATGATGGATAATGCCTCCCACGAAGGCGTTTCTTCAAGTTAGGGAATAGAAAAAAGTCACATGGGGCTAAATTCGGACTATAGGGAGGGTGAGGGATGCACTTTACGTTGATTTTTGCAAGTTATTTAGCAACAACATTGGCAATATGCGGCCGCGCATTATCGTGGTGCAGCATCCAGCCTGCTTCACGGAAATGTGGTCTTTTGCGCCTGATATGGACTTGCAATGTTTTCAGGACATTCCTGTAGTATTGTCCAGTTATTGATGTGTGTGCAGGTACAACATGCTGATAAACTATTCCATGAATAACAAAGAATGAGATGACCATAATGTTCCCAGCAGAAGCAACCACTTTTGCTGTTTTGGGGGGTTGGTGATGAAAGAGATTTCCACACTGAGCTTTGCTGTTTACTCTCAGGATCAAAATGTTGTAGCCAAGTGTCATCAGCAGTGATTACGTTTGAAAGAATATCCAGATCTTCCTCTAACATCAACTTTAACTGCAAGTTACCTCCATTGCAGTGGTAGGCGACATTGAACATGCATGAACTTGCCTGGTTCTCATAGGTGGGAACCAGGAGTACCAACAATGAAAGTACTACGGCGTGTTTGTTTCACATTAAGCTAATAGAATATAATAAGATTGAATTTTAGTGCGAAAATTATGACCGTAAAAAAAATATGATCATTCTTTATTGAACAGCCATCGTAGTTCTGGCATTATCTCAAAAATCATTCCTCGAAATCTCGGTGGTTTTGTCACATTGTGCCCTACGATTCCAAATGGGATTTTACATTCGCCTTTGTGGTTCAAAAACGATCATGAAAATATTTTTGCCTGATGCATAGTTTTAAGGAAGTCTTAAAAGGATTAAGCTTTTGTAATTCTATGTGAACCTTAGTTTGAACGCTATAAGGATTATAAAACAAATCGAAGGTGCATATCATTTGAAAAACTAAATAATATCCAAGTAATTCTGTTTGTGCATCAATTCAAGTGAAACTAGGCTGTGGTTTATGTGAAATACATTTTATTTAAGAAATTTAACGCAAAGAAGGTAAGGCATTACAGTGTGTTATAAAGCGCAACACTAAGAAAGAACTAATTACTGGTTTAATTTGTGAGCTAGAGAATATTCGCTCCAATATATTATTTGTTAGGAAAGAAATACTTTAAGAACCAAGAAAGACAAGTTGAATGTAATTGAAACAAACCCGCAAAATGCGAGACATCTGCAATTCTACTGAAGCAGCAGGAATGACCCTGATACAACATTGGGTATCTAATATTGTTTTAAATAGTAAATACATTGTTTTTCAGAGAAATGAACCTAGGCAAATTCAAATGCATTTCCGTGCGATTCTTTTTTGCCTCACCGTGTATATTTTTAATGACGGGGTAGCCATGACACAAGCCCATTGCAAGCTGCTGTTTTCATATATTTGTGTATGGTCAAATTAAGCTTTGGTTCCAAAAAGACATCGTAAAGCGTTTTATGGGACTGATTAACACATATTTAAAGAGGCTTGAAACTTATTCGTTACCGAGGTCTAAAAGTAACGATACAATCGCATCTTTAGCAGAATTTGTTGTGATCCAATTTTATCCAGTAGAATTTGATTCATATCTAACTTTACGTAACATAGATTCAAAATATTTTCCTGTATTGTGTAAATCACGTGATACGAGCTTTTTTTCTCGTTATTCGCGATGCCATTTATAAAGTTAACTATATAATATTTTATATAGTATTTCTTTAACCACCAAAGACTTTAACCTCCGGTCTGATATATTCCAGTGTAACTTCCCTTGATATGTTTGACTGACTTCAATCAAATTTGGAATATGTACAAATAACTTTTTTATAATAGCTGAAAACACGCCCATAGGTATATATAAGGTTAGGAATTTCAGGAATCAAAATACTAAATTAACTAATGCGCATACATTGACCATACAGTTCCCTTATTTTATGCAACTAACATTCCAGTTGATTTGAACTTGGATAGATACATATTATAACAGAAGTAAAGAAAACAGGCACTCTGCAGCAAATAGTTTTATTCATACGTTATTTATTATCAAGGAAAGCTCAGTCAGTAATATCATTAGATAGTCTTATTTTCATGTATCATGTCAAAATTAAGTTAAAAATTCTAACATATCGCGAATGGCAGGAATAAATTTGTACATATTTTAAAGGAGCCCCATAAAATTGAAAAGGGTACCATTCATTGCATTTTCTGGGGAAAAAATAATTTGCAGTGACAAGCTTTTACAATATAACTAGTATTTCGTTAATTACGTTAATTTTCCACATTATGCTCCGTGCCATATGTTACCATAGAACTTATGTTGCACTGCCTTAAGAAAGCTTATTTTTCTCTGATTCGAATGGGTTTTAGCCCCAAATACACATGGGTAACTCAAAAAGGAGCAGATTTCCACTTCTGTAATATTAAAGAAATTGTGAAAGGTAGAAACGTATTCATTATACATCTGAATAGAAAAATACCTTTAAATTTTAAGCTGTAGAGCAGATTTACATATCCGAAACAAGAATACCTACCGCTTTTTGTACAGACAAATTAAAAGCATGGAGAATATAAATCAATTGGTTTCTAGATATAAAACTTTTGTGCCACGCATTTAATTGCAGAGACGAAATTGATTAGCAACTCTCGAAACTTACAGAATGGTATCACATAAGCACGTCCCTGTGATTAAAAAATCACTTGCAAAATAAATACGATAAGTTAATTTTCTTCGGTTTTATTGCTGCCTTGCTATTGGCATTTAATACAAATTTCAATGACACTTCATGCCATTTAATGTCGTTTAATTCATTTCGGACTGCTAGTTTCCTTCGCACTACCAATAAAATTTAATTCAATTCTGTCACTTCATTAACACAATTTAGTGCAATCTTGCTTATATAATGTAATGTAATTTAGTGAAGATTTCACTCACGGAGCAAGCTTCAGTCTCTGGGGCGACAAATATAACATTTCTCCAAACTATCGGAGTGGCAGCGCTGACTGTACCAATTAGCACTTTGTATACACAACGGTTCACTATCTTACATAGTCACTCTGGAGCATGCTCTTCGGCTCTGGAAGTTTTACAAGAAGGAAGAAAAAACGTCCAGAAAATTCTCTTATCTATACAGTACTTCTGGAATTTCTGTCGTACCTTTATCTCTCTATACCCAATCAGTCAGTCACATCTACTTGATAACGTCGGTACATTGTTGTATCTAAATACAAAGATCATTTTACTTGTTGTTAGCTAAGATATTGAATTGATTATCACAATTAAGTGCCTTCGCTCACCCAAGCAATCTAGTAGTACATTTTAGTGACATGTAATGAAAATGGTATTTTACGGTTTTGAAGGAAATGAAGTCAAATATATCGTCATTACAAGTTTTAATATTGCTTATAATTATAGGAAATTGGAGTTAAATTTAAACCTATTGTGATGCAACCTGAACAACAAATATTACAAGAAATAAACTGCAAACAGGAGTTAGAATATGATACGATTTGAAGAGATATCTACATTCCCCTATATGATTGTTCTTATGCTCTCTTTTAAACCTTAAAAACGTTGATAGCTGATTTACGATACATAGCATATTGTGTATATTCATTTTAGATTGTATTCGTGTACGATAGCCTGGTATTTACATTTCTATTACTTTCTCTACCATAAACAGTAGATAGACACAATATTCGATTCCACTAACAAATTTAATATCAATATTTCACAGCAAATGCATAAGAAGACATTCTTGAGAAAAAAAATCCGTATGCGGAATATTAATGAAGCGTGTAATGTGTACCTGACTTCAATAGTTTGAAATAAAAATCTGAAGACTGCTCCTTATTTATTAAAAAATAAAAGTATTGATATCTGTATCCCTTTATGTCATTTTGGTGTTTGTATTTTATTTAAAAACCAAGTGTAGTATTACTAGTATTATTAAAATATTTGGTATGAAGTGAAACGAGGTATAAAAGCTGCAATAAATTAAAATATGCAGAAGTTTGACAGATTCAAATGTAAATATTCAGAATGCCAATAAAGTTACCCTTGTACATAGCATGACGCAGTTTAAAATTCCTAAGTGGGACAAGAAAGAAACTCTTGTTTTATACATTTAGGTAAGTGGCTTGCTACCACAGATTATCTATTTCACCTTTATTTCAAAATTATTTTAACATAGAATACAATCTACACCATTAAAAATTCTGTGGCACCATTAGGATTAGGATTTCACTACGGAGGGGATTCGGTACGTAGGCCATCATGCTGGGCCCATTGTACTTAAACCCCCAAGTAGAACGCCCCCGGGAAGAAAGATGAGGTGAGAAGAAACACAGAGCGGCTGACTCAGGAATCACAACAGTGGAGAGGACAGGGACCCTATAGTTTACTTAGACAGAGACTTCCCCGACAGGCCAGGACAACGAACTCGCTGCCCTACAGCGGGACGGCAATGAGCCCAGCAGCCGAGCCCCAAAGATCCCTGGCTGGCGGTCCCAAAATGGTCCCAGCAGAGGCGCGGAGACCGGCAACCAACCTATCGGAGGAGGAGGAAGTAGTTTACCTCAGATCATATCATCCCGCCATGTACGGCCGAGACATACGCCGACAGGTCTACCCTGAAATAGGCCACCGGATGAGAGATAATGTTAAATGATGATGGAAACGAAATGGAGGGACAGGAAATTCGGGAGATGTAATTAACCTACCAGCATTCGCCTAGCGACCCGGGAAACCCCGAAGAAAATCCCACGGTTAGGGTAGGTCGGCCACGGGAATCGAACCCGAACCTCCCGAATGCGGGCCACAGACGAAACCGCCGGAGCCATTCCGCTTGGTCTGTGGCACTATTACCACGCACGTCATTCAACTGAAAAATCATAATTATAATTTTGAATGTGTGAACAACCTTTAAAGCATTTTAGTCTAGTGAATATTACAAATGTGAAATTTAACTTCAATATGATACAATTTATTTTTAATTCTGAAAGTTATTCAAAATAATGCTTGTAACCATCTGCTTCAGAACATGTGGGAAGATGATGATGATGACGTGTGTTTGTAATTTACGTCCTCCAACGTTAAGTCATATCAGATGATGAATGGAATGGGTGAAATGATGCTCAGATTAGTCCGGGATCCATAGAGCTTAGTGTTACCCGACATTCGTCTATCAGGATAAGGGCAAACCTCGAAAAAACCTTATCCAGGTAACTCACCCTGACCGAGATTGGAACTCGAGACCTCTTGAACGTGAGGCAGACACGCTACCATCCACGCTACCGAGGCGGGCTTGATGATAATGATGATGATGATGATGATGATGATGATGTGTGTATGTGTGTATGTATATTGTGTAATTTTAAGTCGTCCAACGTAAAGCTATATCGGACGGTGAATGAAATGGCTGAAATGATGCTCAAATGTGTCCAGGATCCATAGAGCTTAGAGCTACCCGACATTCGTCTTTAAGGATAAGGGAAATCTCCGAAAAAACCTTATACAGATAGCTCATCCTGGCCAAGATTCGAACTCGGGACCTCTTAAACGTGAGGCAGACACGCTACCATCAACGCTATCAAGGCGGGCGATGATGATGATGACGATGATGATGATGATGATGATGATGATGATGATGATGATGATGATGATGATGATGATGATGATGATGATGATGATGATGATGATGATGATGATGATGATGATGATGATGATGATGATGATGATGATGATGATGATGATGATGATGATGATGATGATGATGATGATGATGATGATGATGGAAGCCTATAATTACGATTGGGGATAACACTTGATAAGTCACTTATTACAATTAAAGTACAAATGGATCCAAAAGTGCTCCTATCGTATCGAATACCATATTAAGAAACTTTATCAGTGAAACTTCATGATCAGTAGAATGAAATAATTGACAAACGTATCAAAAATTTGTATATCCACCATTATGAAGAGAGAATTGGTGGTGCAGGAAATTTTGAAGTTCTATAATTTGTGCATATTAAGGTAAAAATAATTGAATCATGACCAAAGCCTCAGATATATAACCCCATTCCAGTAAGTGTTGATGATGATGGTAGGGTTTAAGGGCGGTCATCTGCGTGGTCATCAGTGCTTTACCTTCCCTGTAAGTAACCTTTATGTTCGCTTATAAATTACTCTAATAGTAAGAACAACGAAAATATTATTTAATACTCTTGTCTGTACGGTAAAGAAGTCGCTGTATAACCTAATTGCAGAAAAATAGCTATGGGTAAAGTAACAATTTTCACTCTCCAGTTAATGATAATTTCATTAGAAACCGCAGGCATATAAGATTCGCATGTGTGTTTCAAATAGTGTGTTTGATGACAATCGACTGTTTTCAATCCACAGAAGTTTGGATATTTAAAACCACTCACCAAAGCGCTCTCTGTGTACAAATACAGAAAGCTGTTAGTCATTTGCAGTACAGTGCTGCTCTCTGTACATCAACTTGTTTGACCGGTAGCAGTGGATCTCCCGCTGAGAAATCCTTAAGGTTACACGCAGCTCTCATATAGATGGCGCGACCGATAGAGGTCTCAGAATGTGAGAAATAACAACAGACCCAAATTTAAATGAACGCTACTCAAGAATATCGAAAGCAAACAAAAGAATTAATTAAATGTACAAAAATATACCCAAATGTGTTATTAGAAATATTGTAAACATCCTCTTTATAACTGAGGCGTATAAGCGTAATAATATAAATTTGCATATTTAGCACTCGTCAGTTGAGTTTTAAATATAAACTGATTGTTGGAAGAGCGTAACCACACACTGGAGAGAAACAATCAGTTTTATGGATGCAGTCCCCACGTTTAACTGCCTCTATCGTGGTCTACCTCACATTCAAAAGTTGCCGACTTAGAAGCTCGGCCAGGGTGAGTAATCTGGATAGGACTTTTGCCGGAGTTTTCCCTTATCCTTAAAGATGAATGTCGGGTAACTCTAAACTCAATGGATCCGACTCATTTTAGCTCATTTCACTCATTTCATTCGTCCGATATAACTAAACGTTGGGGATGATAACATTCTGCGAAAGTCAATATTCTCTCTACAAGTATACTAGATGATTTTAGGTCTGCAAATCATTTTTCTGAAACGTTATTTGTGTAAATCTTAAACTTTCACTTTTAGAGTATAAAATTATAGTCCAAAGACTAAAAAGCTTTTCCGGGAATTAGAGATTAGCATGGCAGAACGTGGAAGTTACATGATAGGGGTTTCATAGTGAAATATAATTCTGATGTATATCATCAGTTCGATTCAGCAATACTAAAGATGAATTGATATATGTATGGCAAAAGTGTGGGTAATAGTTTATCTCACCAGTTTTTGGCGTTTTATTCGGGAAGTTTCATGTGCAATATAAAACGTTTTGTTGTTCAATATAGAATTAATATATGCTCTACAAAATAGCGTGCTTAGGTTTTGTTTACTTGTATAGTCCTTGTTCTTTTTTGACTATATTATTTTCAGCACCTTCTGATTTTTTCTAAAATCAAGGTGTCAAAGCAGCAGAAGCTGTTCGTAATAAAATGAAAATGAATGTGAAAATTCAGTTTTAATGCTCTTTCCGGGCTAATTTGTATAAATAAAAGTCACTTAAAACTGTTAGACATTCATGTGTAAAGGTTATAAAAATCCACCGTATGGTGAGAAGGTATCAAAATCGTGTGTAGCCTGAGACGAGATGAGAATCTATGCAAATTAAAATGTCCATTCACGATATCTAGAGAAATTTTCAAGCTAGCAGAAAATTATTACCGCGTTTTTATCAGTTAAATATTTACCTTAATGTCGATTTATAAAGACATCGGGTCTGTCAATTTACCATAAAAATCACGAAAAGTTAATTAAAATGGACTTCAACACCACGAGGAAACAGCAGTTTAGAATGCATTCGGAATAGTTTAATATCAGTTTTAAACTTAGAGACACACTGATGAGCTGAATTCAATCACAAGTGTTGATACAAATGCACAAAAGCAACTATTTTGTTGCCTGATGACGGAGAAAGTCGTGGAATCACTGGATCAAGAAATATAAATCCAAAATCTTTATAAACAGTCACAACCTCTAATTACTTCCAATTACAGCTGCTGCACATAATAGTAGTTCGGCGCTCGTTTGAATGTGAATGTAAAATATTGAGCGCAGGTAAAAGTAGCTGCATGAGCTTAAATAAAATACAGAATAAAATAAATGTATGTAAATTAAATATTCAAAATAATTTACGTGTATGACAGACATTGAAGGTATGCAGCATCCGTATTCGGCAGGTTAAAACTAAGTTCCATATTTTTTTCTTTGAGGGTTGTAGACCACTATTTTGTCCCTAAAAGTTCCTGGACTTTTGTGTCCAAACACATATGCTTCCATAATTTTCACGGAATTTCAAAAGGTCAAAATGCCATATTTGTATTCAAACAGAAAGGAGCTGCTTTTAATTACACCAGCTTCTAGAATAAACCTCTATGTACTTCAATTGCCCTCGTGATTTGCTAAAGCAAGTTATAATAAAGAAAATACGCACTAAATAATTTATGTATATACATAGTAAAGGCTAAGTGGTAAGCGGGATTACAATTGTTTGGTCAGTGTAAGCCTCTCAGCTAGATATTAAGATCTCTTTTGTGTTGCTTATTGCAACACAAAAGTACTCGTAACGCAAACCAGTTTAGCATCAGTGACGCACTTGTGGGTTGACAGTAAACAAACTATACAGCAAATTTATTTTCTCAGCTATTAATAATACACTGTTTTTAATTTCACTTTTATGTCATCAGCACTGCGAAGTATTAAGGCTTTCAACACTAGAAGATTTCTTGTATCTGTGTATCTTCGAAGGGACAAATTTTTTCACAATTAATGTTGTAGCAGTCTTAAATAATTAATTTCAAACAATAAAATCACCCGTTGTGTCACGACAGAATATATACGGAAGCTGTAAAACTTCTGAATATTGTGTAATAACATATCTGCTATCCTATCTGTAATAACTGATTTATCTCCTCTTTGGAAATATTCTCAACTTAAGCTTAAAAGTCAATGAATTTTCCCGCCTTGGTAGCGTAGGTCCTGAGTTCGAATCTCGGTCAGGGTGAGTTACCTGGATACGGGTTTTTTCGGGGCTTTCCCTCATCCTAAAAGACGAATGTCGGGTAACTATAAGCTCCATGGGCCCCGGACGCATTGAGCAACATTTCATCCATTATGTATTATATTTATTACTTTATATAAATACAATTACTACTCAGTTTACCCATATTAAAGTAATTCACGTACACATATCTGTAGTCTTGTAGTTAAAGTTTATATGTTCTAAAACAGCATCTCCTACTATATATATATATATATATATATATATATATATATCAAGAGCTCAACAACCCAATTTAAAACGGACTAGTCTTGAGGTTTCCAGTGGACGTCATCTCAAATAATATGAACAAGACTATAAGTTATATTTCAGTAAACATTAGAAGCAAGATTATAAGTGACAAAGTTAGGTCGAGCAATCTCCAGAAATGAAATATTTGAAATTTGATTTAACAGCTGTAAAAAAGAAAGGAATGCAGATAATAAATTCCATAAATGTAATTTTATGTGTGGCACGCCACAAGAGGAATATTACGAGGGCTGTTCAATAATGAATGATAACTTCTTTTTTGGCAACATACCTTTACTCATCCTCATGATTTTGATGGTCCTTCTCAAAATAATTTCCCCTGGATGCGAAGCACTTGTCCCAGCATTTCAGCCAGTTTTCAAAGACATGCTGGAAAACATTTTTAGAGATCCTTAAAAATCGCCTCCGCAGCCTTCACCACTACTTCTGATGATGGATAATGTCTCCCACGAAGACGTTTCTTCAAGTTAGGGAATAGAAAAAAGTCACATGGGAGGGTGAGGGATGCACCTCATGTTGATTTTTGCAAGATATTCAGCAATAACATTGGCAATATACGGCCGCGCCTTATCGTGATGCAGTATCCAGCCTGCTTCACGGAAAAGTGGTCTTTTGCGCCTAATATGGTCGTGCAATGATTTCAGGACACCCCTGTAGTATTTTCCAGTTACTGATGTGTGTGCAGGTACAACACGCTGATAACCATTCCATGAATATCAAAGAATGAGATGACCATAACTTTCCCAGCAGAAGCAACTAGTTTTGCTTTTTCGCGGATTGGTGATGAAGGAGATTTTCACACTGAGCTTTGCTGTTTGCTCTCAGGATCAAAATGATGTAGCCAAGTTCCAAAAGTAGTGATTACGTTTGGAAGAAACTCCGGATCTTCCTCTAACATCAACTTTAACTGCATGTAGACCTGCATGCGAATGTCCGTTTGTTCGGGAATCAACAGTCTTGGGACACATCGCGCACAAACACGTCTCATGTGTAATGTTTCTGTTACCAATTTGTGGGTGGCACCCAATGAAATGTTCAGTATTTCAGAAAGTGACCTCATTCGCCAATCCTCTCTCACAATGGCAGCAGCAGTGTTGATGTTTTCTTCCGTAAGTGCAGTAAATGGAGCACCCGGTCCACCTTCCTTTGAAATTGATTGTCTCTCCTCTTTAAACATATTAAACCTTCGAGCTGTGCTGTATGGAAGAACAGTCTATGCATAGACCTCCTGTAACATTTTATAGGTCTCAACTGAAGATTTTTTAGACGAAAGCAGAATTTCAAAGCCACATATTGTTCCTCGCGTGTTACCTCCATTACAGCGGTATGCGATACTAAACAGATCTGAACTGGCGTGGTTCTCACATGTGGGAACCAGGAGTATCAACAATAAAACTACTACGGCGTGTTTGTTTCATATTAAGCTAACAGAATATAATAAGTTTGAATTTTAGTGCGAACAATTATGACCGTAAAAAAATATTATCATTCTTTATTGAACAGCCATCGTACAATATACAAAGAAATAAACGCAGATAAAATTGTATATAATAAAGGCAGCTACTGTACTTCAATATAGAAGGGAAACGTGAAGCCTAAATGGAGAGCAGAAACAAGAGAAAAATTCAATCAATAGAAATTAGTTCCAAGATCTGTTGCTGAATACTCTTATTGATGATAAATACAGGTAGAAAATGAGAGGTTAATTTATATTAATTACATTCAATGAAAGAATTAACGAAAACAAATAAAACTGGAAACATCGTATTCGAAAGAAAGTAAGGGACGGATTTAAAATTTCAAGCCATTAGACAAACAAATATAGCAAAACCAAGGCGCGAAAGAAGAGACGAGTTTGTAAGTGTGAATGTAACAGATCTTGCAGTAGGTCCAAAACTTGGACATAGCGGTGACTGATGATGATGATGATGATGATGATGATGATGATGATGATGATGATGATGATGATGATGATGATGATGATGATGATGATGATGATGATGATGATGATGATGATGATGACTATGAGAGTGCTGGAATGAGAATCGGCTATAAAAATCCTGTGAAATGTTTAGCTTTAGGGAAGCTTACCTTTTACAATTTTTATTTTTATTATTCTTTTGGAATGGGTTCGAGGATGGAAGCATTACAAAATAATAAATAATAAATATTTCTTCATTTTTCAGGATTATGGTTATTCAATTTTCTTTCACTTTTTCCTTTTTTTTAAATTTTCGGGCTCCAGCGTAGTTTTAGGAAGAGTAAGTTAGTAATTTTCCTAAGCGCAGTTATTTTACTTTGTTTACTAGCTAAAAAAGTGGGAGAAATATTGCATTCTATCCCAAAATTCCAGATCTATAATTCACCTGAAATATGTGCTTTGAGGTGCTTGAATCCCAAAAATATTTGTTAAAAGGGATGCAAGTGTGTGTGTATCGGTGAAAATCACAAATAAAGAATAAGAACTATAAATACCAAACTCGGTATTTGGGTTCATGTTCCAGGAAGCCACAGAAAGATTTTCAATAAAAACCCTCAACGCAAACCGACCTTTAAATTGAATATTTTTTGCAAACTTTTTATCCTTTGGGAAATGGTTCTGATGATTTTGATTAAAACATATGTTCAAAAGTGTTTTCAAGATGAATGTAGTGCATGTCTGAAATTTATTGGAAATAGTTTGTAAAGTGCCCACCATTCTGATGCCTTGTTAAATTATGGTTGGCAACCTTGGCCTTCGGGGTAACCTCGCTCCACCACGTGATGTCTTGACCCATTTCTCAGGTGGAAGCACCCTATGTTAAATTGCCCAACAAATGTAGATATGTTTATGTCAAATAAAGTTTTATGCAAAAAACCATTTCCAAAATATTCATTTTTATTGGTTTCAATTTTCCTATGCTTACACCTTTCTCAAATGAAAATTCATTAGTCAGTTTTACCTTCTTTACCATGAACACAGTATTTCATTCCACCCAAAAGTTCGATACCGCGAGATTTTCTAGAAATAAACGTGTTGGTATGTGCATGTGTATGTGTGTATGAAGAACAGGAGACAGAGCATTTTGGTTAAGACTCAAATTGCCACCTTTATTCACTATCCTCGTAGGGTTCAAGATTTTAAGGAAAATTCTCCTTTCCTGAATTTCACTTACGTGGCAAAAGTTTAGCAATCTTTGATTATCTAAACAAAAGCTGTAAAGATATTACTTAAAATATCATATATTCAAAGAATCTAATGAAAAGTAAGAGGTGTATTTTCATTTTTCCGGGAATAGAATCCGGAGTCCTCTTCATTTGTAGCAAATTTTGCAAAAAACGTATGACACAAACTTTTACTAAGATGTAAATTTTATTAAAGCACACATTAATTTCCAAGATAATCTTTGTTTTTTGGGTCGAATTTTAGAATACTTACACTTTTATCAAGTAGGAAATCATTATTCGTTCTTTATGCCCCTGTCATACGAGTATAACGAGAAAATATGGAAATTAATTGTTCTTTCACACTAGACACGAGTAAGACAAAGTATGAAGGATAGAGTCAGACTGAAAAAATCAATACCTTAGCCAGGATTTCAACATGGATATTCCGATCTCCTTCCGGTTGCTCTTGACCATTGAGTCACCATGGCGATGTGCCAGCACGTCATTAAATTCTCCAACTGATTCGTATATTTCCTGGTAAACCACTTTAGTTCTCATAAACACATGAGACAACTACCTTAATGACAACTTATTGTTCTGGGACTTTATAGTTCAGACCACTGTTAGTTCTATTAATGGAAATTAATTAGTCCATTACACTATTGGTTTATTGGGAAAAATACGAGTTATTTGAAGAATTTTATGCCATGTTGTCATGCTGGCCATGGTAGACAAATGCCTAAGACCAGCGGGGCAGAGACGGAAGATTCATGGCTCAAATCCTGGCTGTGGCATTCAATTTTTCAGTCTGACTACACTTCCAATGAGAATATAATTTCAAAGCCATCACATAGCCAACGGCGTTTAAAATATTTCTATCCACTATACACATTAAGAGTACTCAATATCTGTAATTTAATTGCAAAAGATTTCATTTTAAAATGTGGAAATATATATGAAAGGCTCCAATACCAGTTTGACTGAAATGTGAAATAGTAGTAATTTTGGTTTTGTTTATTATGTACCATTTATTTTATCTTACAATTATCGTACATCAATTCTGTATTAAACTAGATGGTTTCTGTAATTTAAATTGTGGTTCTAACTTAGGAAATTAGGTGTCAGGTTAAAGGTGTCAAATTTTGGGGAAAAATATACACATTGTATCTGCAAGGAAATATACGCAATACATAAATAATTATTGCTGAAGAATCATTAGAGACATTCGTATGAATGTAACTATTTTTTTAAGAGCTGAATGTAGAGGAAATTACGTCCATGTAAAAAGGCGATGTTATCTGAAGTGCTTTTTGGAAAAACGTGTGATACCAAAGTAAAAGATATTCTATTCTGGCGTAACACTACTTGTAATTTGTACATATGTATACCACATAGTCTTAGTGTAATATGAATGTTTATATGTATAACATTATCTCTGTGGGTAATGCGTATCGGAAAGTATGCGAACGAAAGTGTTGTTTACCCAAGCCTATCATACACACAGGGAGTCATTTGTGTACCTCTGTTCAGATGGAATCATCTCTTCTGGACAGCAACGTGTCATACATCGACAGGCACGAGAAATCATATGTAACATGATTGATTGTTGCGACAAGGAGAAAGAAGGGGGAATAAAAATTGCTTTGTGAGCGACAAACAAGTGCCTGCAATGGTAATTTACATTTCAGTATAATGATTAATTGGCTAACCTTTCATGTAAGAAACACAGCTCCCAAGTGTTTTACTTGTGTTTCGCCACTTAGTTTACGCCAGGCTACTAATAATTCGCTCTTTTACTAAACAAGATAACAAACGAATGCAGCGCTCTTCACAAGGTCAATACGCCTCAACCTCTGCCATATAGAAAAAACGACTTTAGGGTTCAATATTTTGTTTAAAAATGTAAGGTTAAATCAGAGACACAGGGTTTCTGTGCATATATGGCGGAACTTTTTAAGTGTGTTACTACTGATCGAGACTGATGACGGAAAGTGTTTCGGATCCTACTTAACTTGTGGTGTTCTCTGTATTTTTTTCTTCCTTATACTTTTTGGCGGAGTGACATCATAAATTTATATAAACTGTGCCAAGTATAAAACTGTATAACTTAACGAAGCCTCTTTCTGATCTTGTTCCTCGTTTAGTGTGGTAAAATATGGCTATTTTTATTTCTCATAGCACTTAGTTTTGCCTGTCGCCTTATGAATGGCGAAAACAATTAATATTTTACAACCTAGTGCTTTATAACATACTAACTGCAAATACCTTACATAAAATTTGGAATACGCATATTTCAACTATTCATAATTCTTCCCAAAAGTAATCAATTATACCCAATACCCAATGTCAATGGCGTCTTTACGTAGATCTCGAAGACTACTGCCCCGTTAAAGAATTTTCTTCGATCATGCACTGATAATGTAGAAGTTCTCAATAAACAAAGAAATTAAAATATTTCAGTCATAGGGTATAAAACTGATTTTAGAGATTTTACTGAACTTAGCATAATTATATTTTTAGGTTAATTATGTAGGAATATCGAAAGAAGTACAATGCAATGTAAGAATTAAAATCAAATTATGCAAAGTAAGTGAATTAAATACATTACTTGCAATACATAAGCGCTTATAGTAAATAAGACGTGTTAATAGTTATAAAAATGTACTGCTGCAGCATCTGGATACCAGTAAAACAAGTTATTAATGGCACACGAATATAAAACAGAAGACAGTGCACCTGTATATTTCTTGAACGTGAAGCAACCGTTTGCTTATAGCAGCGCTGACTTTATTTCCAAGTAGCATTTAAGTTGCCACATCCCCATTAACATAATTTACAGAAGTATGCCTTTGTCATCTGTTAAAAGATATGAAGTGGGTTAAGGATGTTCGTTAATTATTACTTTCAGAAAATAAGCATGCACCTGGTCACATAGAACACCAAATTTTGCGAATAGCCTCGTTTTTTCTTAATTTGAGTAATTTCCGCTCTATTCATATGATATTACGTTTCATTCTGTTGCTAACTTATCAAGCAATTTCATTTCAAATAGGAAAGTTGTTATCATTCTGATAAATGCTTTAAATATACTGTATTTTTTCTATATATTCATTTACACTTGCATAAAAATGCAAGACAATTTAGAACAAACATCAATGTGCAGTTTACATGTAGGGTACTGTTTGTTAAGACAATAAAATACTTCTTAACACATGCCCTTTAATGGGCATATGAAAATAATCCCATTAGTATTCAAATGCATACGCTATTTATAATGCTTTTGTTTTCTCATGTATATCATAAAGTGCTTAAAGCGATTGCATGATACATCACTATTTTCTAATACTTTCTGTTGCATTTAGGTATTGGTTGCGAAACAAGGCAACATGCTTGGTATTCACGTAGTTGCCAAGAGTTGGCAATTGCAATAGGACCGGAATGTTTTCAAATTTATGAACAAATTCACTGAGGCGTAAGACACTGATGTCTAACATTATTCAAAAGAGGGGAGGGAAATTTGCCCCCAGCTATTATATGCAAAGCATGACGCATTTATGGGGCTCAAAAATAAGCCTCTCCATACCTGAATACGATAGTGAATGAAAGGGGAAAGACTTAGTGTACAAATGAAGTAGTGGGAGTAAAGCAACAAGAGACGCCATTAGTCAATTAGAAAAGGATGTGCAAAACTACCTAAATCAGGCAAGCGGAAGAATTCAATGGGCTAAGTCGCTATCGAGATTGATCTGATGGGCCAAGTCACCCTTGCACAGAACGAGACACTGGGGGCAGAGCTGAGGGAGCATCCTAATTTATACACATCCCTTTTGCTGAATAAAGCTGTGGAATGCGGATATTCTTATGAACTATATGTCGGAGATTAAAGGAGACTGGCCTTCAATTTCATCATTCTACCACCAAGAAAATCCTCACAAAGTCACAAAATTAGTATGGACCCAAAGAAACATCCAGCTACGACCGGCCTACTGGAATTCCACGATCTGGTTACTTTTCTGTGGTCTCCCTTTCGGACTAATTTCCTGATGTAAGAGAAATATGTATTTATGCAGGATTCTAAATTCAACAAAATTGGTTATGTGCGCATCTCTTGGTCACCAAGGTCTCCAGATTTGAACCCCTTGAGCAACGTGGGCGTATATATGCATTGAGAAGTCAGAGAGTGAAAGGCTCTAAATGTCCATATTGTGGAAATGTGGTACATTACGTGTCACTGTTCAAGGTTTGTATGCAATATGCAAGATGTGTTTGACAATAGTTGTGACTACTCCAGGCAATCTTATCTGTACATTATGAATCTCAATTTATGCTCATTCTTGGTTAAATGTTTTTTTATCAAATGCTAAAGAATATTGTAATCAGCTCATGTTTTAGTTGTTCATTATCGCAGTTATTTTTACATGCCCTAGTTACAGGCAGAAATGGAGCTCCTTGGGCTTAAAATTCTACATCTCTTTCTAATATTTGTGGAGTATCAATGATGAAGTTATTCTTATAACATAATCAGAATGTATTGTGTCTTCAAGAATGTTTTTAAAAAGCATAACATTGAAAAGTTTATTTTACTTAGCATTTGTAGCACTTTTAATGTAAATGATTCATTTTTGTTTCCTTTTAATATACAAAACATTTTGCAGCAGTTTTTTTTTGTCAGCATCTCGAAAAGAGGGGGTACAAATGTTGTATTTGATTTCATTTAGATACCAGAATAAAACATCCTTAATTAATCCGTATCTTCAATTAAGTGTTTCAAACATCACAATCTGAAAGTTATTTTCACTGAACGTTCTGAAAGCAAGAGGAAGCTGCCTTAATGAAGATACTTTACCATTTTTCAGATGATACTTAAATTTTAGCCCTTCTTATTTATTGCAGTTACAAAAAATGCCTTCTATTACCTTGACGTAATTGTCATGATGTATTTACAAAACAGAGTTAGAGAGTAGCATGTACGTTATACTCTTTCATAACCATTCCATTGGATATATGTAACACTGATTATTCTCTGTTTTCACAATTAAATAAACCGCTCAACATCTGAGTTCTAAATAGATGAATGGATAATTCTGAGGGTTTTAAATAAATTAAAACATTACAGACAACCTGAAAAAGAAACCAGTTACCGATTCATTGCAAACAAGATTTCATTTTGACCTCCAGTTAGTAATGCACGTGACATCAAGGTGGAAGGTTTGAATATGCAGTTAATATTATTGAGCTATAATAACTGGTTTAGATATACCATATTTGTGGATAACATCATTAGTGTCTTAAATATCAGTCTTTCGTCATTTATGAACTTGAACGTGGATTTGAAAGACACCCTTATTCAAATACATCGGGAACGTGTAATGTTTATTATATTGTTTGAATAACATACTTTTCATTTGTATTTCGTTAAAACAATCAAATGAAGGAACACCTCCCCCACGCCCTAACAACAGAAAGTCACGCACTAGAATGGGTTTCAGTTCACATCTCGCCATCGCTGTCGATCAGCAGTAACGCGCTTTGACTTCAGTTTTGCTAAACTTAAAAATCTAGATTCGCTTTTACCCTTACGAAACTACAGTGATGATACACAATAGGTGTGATGAAGTTAAATTTTCAAGACTGCGAGATGAGCTGATAGCCATCATGCCCTCTGAAGAGTAAGGTAAGTAATCTCGTATCATTCATGCAAAATGGCCTGAGAATTAAATTACTTTTGTTGCAGGTCTCACTGAAGTTAGCAATTCACTTTTGTGAAAAATGTTATATTAGCAGTTCTGATGTTATGCCCTTTATGAAACCCGAAACTAAAATATAATTTATAGCTTACGTTGTCATTAAAATAAACTACTTTGAATTCAGTCAATTTTTATGAAATGTAAACCCTAAAAATATAAAAAATAAGTAATAACTATAAAAGATAGGCTACTGTCTACCGAAACTTACCTCTATCGAAGTGGGAATCGTTTTTGCCGCCGGTTCACAATGGTATTTTGGGGTACCTTTAGCTATATTCTACTATCATATATTTTGTTGTAATTTTACGACCTCCAACGTTGTCACATCGAACGGTGAATGAAATGGGTGAAATGATGCTCAAATGTGTACAGGGTCCATGGAGCTCAGAGCTACCCGACATTAATCTTTAAGGATAAGGGAAAACACCGGGAAAAGCTTTATCCAGGTAACTCACCCTGACCGAGATTCGAACTCGTGACCTCTTGAACGTGAAGCAGACACGCTATCATCTACGCTACCGAGGCGGGCATTCTACTATCACCTTTTATGCTACTTAGTTCCGGTTACTTAATATGCGCTCACAACTAAGTGGTTAAAGGCAGGTAACGATGATGCCTATGAGATTCATATATCTAGCATTTTATCACCAAATTTTTAATTTGTTATTTTTATCTATTACCTATTTTCAGTGAGCAGAAGTAGTGTGGTATTCCATTTGTGTTTGGGCACTAAGATTAGAGGGGAGACAAGACTCCCTAAAAGGGAAAGGGGCATTTTATGCATGTTTGTGCCTTGCCTGTCTATCTGTTTTATTTGCCTTTGTTTGTGAACAGTATAGCTAAAAGAGAAACATTTTCCTTAAAAAGCAAACTAGGTATTTAGTATTAGTATCTTCCGAGGTCCCTAAAATTCATCCTTCTAGACCATTCTCTAAGCAGACGTCTCAGACTAGAAGCCCTCGAATCCAATGTTTCCAACGAGTCCCTTCTTATGAGGTCAGCGACAAACGACATTACTAACCAAGTCAACGATAGCCTTGGGAATCATTTGACCAGACTTCACGAGGACAGATGGTCGCAGCACACCGCGATGTGTATGCATGTGCAGTGTTTAACGCCCGCTTTTACTACATGCGACCACCGCAGGCGGTGATACTGATGATACTTGAGATGAAGATGGAGCACTGGTGGAATAAGATGATGGGAAAACCAGAGATCTTGGAGAAAAACCGCCCAGCGTCATGTTGTCCATCACAAATCGTACCCGGGCCAGGGTTCTTGATGAGAGCCAAGCGATCTAACACTTCGGCCGCGACGCGGTCAACAACATCACGATGTGGGGCCCTACATAGGTATAAGACACAGAGCTAGGCCAAGGCGCAGATGGGCCGACATCTTCAAGGCAATAGCAGGTAGCCACTGCTTCACCTGGCCAAAACCTTGAGTACTTGCCGAAACTAAAGAATCGAGGCAGGAAGATATACGAGTAGGGTCTACACAGGCAGCCGTAGCTGATCTCCCTCTTTTATCAGGGACTTACCGAGCGGTCCCCGAAGGGCGCACGGCGCCTCCGTGGGGCTTTCCAGTAGAACAAGACCTAAAGATTAACAAGAACCCCCATCTGGTCCGAAAACACAAGACTGGTGGAAGTGGATACGTCACTTACACGCGCAAACCCCAAAAGGGGAAGGCTACCGAACAACCTTGGTGGGGGCGCCTGGTGATCTAGCAGACCTTCTACTAGCTATGCAGGCCAGTACGCGGGAATATATGGCTTCATTCAACCCCGTCCGGAGACGTACCCGATCTCCCACGGATATCGGGAGCCATTGCCCCCTCGATTCTAACCCAATCCGAACAACTCCCATTCATGGAGGGTCTCGAATGTTCGGCCCAAGGTTCCTCTAGTTGCGTAGAGGTACCACGAGTGGTAGGGACCCGCAGCGCCCGTACCACGGCAGTTGAAGGGGACGGATTCCTCTACCCACGGGACGAGGAAGGAAGAGTATAAGTGCAGTGAAAACTGTTGTAATGCAGTGAATGTGTTCAATAGACAAATGGTAATTCACAGGAACTCAATTCTAGATATGCCAGACTAACGGGGCAAATAAACACTCTACGTGGCATAGCTCACCCCCTGAGGTAAACTTAATGAGCTCCCCTCTAGTAGGACGCTTTTGCTCTTAATGGGACATCTAAGGCTCGTTCATTCATTCATTCATTGAATCTTCTAATGAATAAGACAAGTAAATCTAATCCAAATTGCACCCAACAGAAACGTTTCTAAAGCTTTGATTTTCTCAAAAATGCCCTAACAATTTTGATTAAAGCAGATAGCATATCTTTAGGATATTTTCACGAGAAATAAAATGTCAATGAATGAATGAATTCCTGTATTTCCTTTAAGTGAACATGGGACATTCTAAACCGCACAACCTCGAGGCCCATAGACAACGGGTTGGGGATCCGAGGTTTCCTGATCAGAGAGATACCAGGATGAGTGTTCAGCCCAACGCCGAAAGTATGAGCACGAGAGAGATGAGGTGATAGGAAAGACGATGATGGAGCATTCGGTGGAATACTGATAAGGAAAACCGAAGGCCCCTCTTCGTTCTGATCACTTTTACTTAATTGGTAGACTGTAAGAGATAAAAATTCATACTACACGAAAGTGTAGATCTCCTGAGGCACATAATTCCGCTTAATTTTGTGTGCGGATAACCATTTCAGTTATTAGAAGGATTTTAAAATACTTATACTTTTCTCAAATAGGAAACCGTTATCGCTTCTTTATGTTCTGGACATACAAAGAGAATGGAATATGAAAGCCCTCACATGCGACTAGCTCTTAAAATATTAGAATATCGCCTAAGCTGTTATTCCATTCTCATTGCACCCTCAAGTAAATATGTGCAAATTCTATCTCAATCAACACGTAGTAAATAGAAGAATATATAGTTTGGGATATTTGTTGAAAAGTGGGTAAACTGATGTGAATGTAACATACAAGAACTTTTTTTAGTTTAATAACTAAGAAAACAAATTCAGCTAAGCTTCTTTCTGTGCTCCTTCCTATGAATTCTCTTCGTGGGGCCGTTTGGAGCTGTCTGTGTAGTCTTCTTTACATTGTGCTATCATAAAAACATTTAATTGCTTGTCTTCATTGTGGAAAAGGCCCACAATTACCACCTCCATCTCTTTGGGGTATACAAATACATGAATAACCGTGTTTACAAAACTTCACTGCTGTAACAAGTAGAAGCAAGGTTGAAGAGCACCCTAGGCGTATCGCGAATAGTACATTTCTTTGTTTGTTCCACTTAATGATTGCAAAGCTGTGATTTAGTTAGAAAACATATACATCTAAGCCGGACTTTCTTGGAATCCTTAATTAACATACTTACGCATCTTGAAGCAACAGGTTGAATAGGACGTAGCTGTCACGTGCGTGCTGTCTGGATCTTGCGTGACAATCTGCTGAACATTATATGCACCTACATTGTTTCGAGATATCAAATTGTAATACAAAACATTTAGTTGCTTGGCTGGAAATACACTGTAGAATCTTTTAAAATATAGTAACTTACACAAGGTAAATATTCTATGTTGCAGGAATAAAGTCACTATCAACAAAATCTCTTGTTTTGGTTATCCTCTGTTAATTTGGGATATTAGCTAAAGAAAGCCACTGTGAAATCATGAATACCTGCAGTTATTTATTCATTGCACGATGCACTTTACTTTACTACTCTCTGCATTTAATAAATCTCCGATTCAATACGGCCACTTGGGCGAAGTGTTATTGCAGTACAAGCAGAATGATTAGACTTGCACAAAATCTGGCACTCAAGTTAGAATTAAACAACTTCCATAGCAAAGTTGTGAATAAACCTTAGAAAAAAATAAGAAAAAATAAAGATAATGCCACACTGTGTAAAGTGGTAACTAAATATCTCTGAAAAAAAATATTACATTTCATGAGTATATTCAAGTACTTTTAAAATAATTAATTAATTTTAATTTAATTATATTATGGTTAACTTATGAAACATCCTAACCGTTGACTTAGCACTGTTAAAGTTATAAGGTTGCTAACCTTGAACTTCCAACACTAAGTACATTTTGTGACACTGGGAATAGTGTTTTACATGTTTTATTCCAGCTATAGAAATGTCACAAACTGTCCCACCTATTATACACTTTCTGAGAAATTGTAATGACAGATATTTAAATTAAAAACAAACATAACACGTACTTGCCAAATTGTACATATGTGATTAAACATAATAAAAAGAAAAATATATCCCGCATTATTTGGAATTATGAAGAAACATTTTACTTTTCTACAGTTGAACTGTATCAAGATAAAATTGTGAATACAGTTTATTATACCTCAGGAATAAGCACCGGATTTCTTGTTTATTTCCTTAAAATAAACACTCATTTATATAGGGAAACAAATAGTATGTACATAAACAGTATAATGTGATATTTATTTCTGGGACTAATGCTATTTTAGTACAACAGCAGCATAGTTTTCCAAGAGTTAAACACATTCAGGACTTTCTAATATAGGGCGTGACACCTATATGTTTTGTTAATTTCGAGAAATGTAAATAATTTATGAGTTATAAATAATGTTTGAAAAGTTGTGTTAGTCATTGTATAATTTAATACACTAAAACCTTACAAACATACTGTCAGAGAAAATTGTGTGTAAAGAACGCCCAATCAAAAGTAAGAATGACAAGTAACTTTCACCTGAAGCTGAACAATTAAAGACAGGCAAGTAAATTTTGGCAATATTAAATCTAGATAATGCAAGCGAAATATACAAAAATTAAAAATTATAAATTAAACAAAGTTGATAAAAATGAGAATTCCATAAACAATAAAAACATATATTGTAAATGTGATGCACCAAATAAAATTGAAATCGTTTCAGTAATGAACAGAATGACGCAGAATAATTAATATTCCTCCTTAAAGTTTGCTTATATTACAGCAGGCATCATACACCCACTAATTGAGCTAAAATGCGAGAAAAAGGTCAATTAACAGATTAAAATAAAGAAAAACCGTTAGTCTATTTATACTTATGTCTGTGGGTTACTCGCTATATTTTGCGCAAAGGTGTGTTGACACAAAGTATTACAAATGCATATGAAGCGAAAGAAGGTTGTATTCTATCTTCAATGATATTTTTGTTTATTATGAATGACATAATGTTATGTAATGTTGGTGGGAAGTGTTGAAAGTGATATAAGTTAGGAAATGGATGATATCGTGCAAGAGTACTCTACAAAGATGATGTGTCCTTGCAAACTAAAGTGCATACTCTATCAGAAGTAATAAATAACGCTCATATAAGATTAAGACAAAGAAAAATACAGGAATAATACTCAACATTGAGAAAACAAAGAAAATTAAATAGTTAAAGGACATGTTGATAGTGCTTGGAAATTTGGATCTCTAGATAGCATAATTGATAAGGGTGGTGTGACATTGAATTTTTGAAAAACAAAATACGGAAATAAAAAAAAACAGTTTTGTCCTGTTACATGCATTTTATTACTTCAAGTTATTTCAAAGCGTACTAAAATTAAAATGTTCAATAGTAAGCCAACTCAGTCTTACATATTTGTGAAATGATAAATAAGCTACGCTTAAACTCACTGAAAGTAAGATACACTCAAATATTTACCAAGAGAATATCTAAATAAGAGGGCCAGGTGACCTCAAGAATTCAAGTTTAGAATTATGAAATATAAGATGTCTAATGTAAATTGCAATAGAAATAGAAAATAAATACTCACACTTAGAAATAGGGGTGAAACAGAGAGGAAAATGGCTTTGAATTCGAAGCCTCAGGGTGATTGATAAGGAAACTAATAAAGCAAAATATAAAGAACTACGGCCTGCTGTTGAGAATACATTTTATATGGCGAAAATGTCCGGAATAACAATACCATAAGATAATTAGTAAATTTGTATATTTGGGATACACATTCAATTTAGATTTAATACACTTTTGTCATAATATTTCCAAATGCGCAAAAACAATGAAAATAATAACAATATAAAACCGTCATTAGTACAAAGAAGTGCAAGAATTAGTTGATTCAAGACCTTGGGGAGACCTGTTTTTTGTTACGGCAGTGTAACATGGACATTAAGAACGATGGAAACAGAATAACTGCTAATGAGGTACACAACAGGTTAGGTACACCAAAAAGGATCATAAACATAATGAGGGATCACAATTAGTACGTAATTTATCACATGCAGCATTACCAGAACAAATGGATAATTAACTGCATTACGTGAGTACAAAGAGAACCTCAAAGGTCATGCTGCACTATCGTCCAAAGTGGAAGATACCTTTAGGACGTAACAAATCTTAGGGCTAATACTCGAAATGAGAAAAAAGAATAAGAAGATAGTAGTAGCATGTTTAAGACTATAAAATGCGTCGCTATGAGAAATTTAAGATTTGCCGAAGTACTTATATGTCGCAGAATGTAATATATTCTCATTAGCTACTAATTAAATACAGGATAAATCATCAGGGAAGGCATAAAAAGAAAATACAGTGTTATAGCTCTAACATGTCTAAAATTAGAACGATTCTGTTGTAAACATATAACTCGTGAGTTAGATACTTAATTTGAATACTCTCAACTCTTAACGCAGTTAATTTGTGGAGGAACACCTATGAACCTTTTCCATCAATCAGCATTCCTTTTAAATTATCTTTGTCCCTCTTTATCTCCTCTCCCATTTGTTTACAATAGGATCATTCTAATTTGAGACAGATTATACTGCGATTTATTACTTTCTGTATCTATAACTATGATGGTAGAAGAGTCATTGTATTCTCCTCTAATTTCGATATTAATATTTCTTAAAAATTCTGGTTTGGTAAAACTCAAAGTATGCACTGTTTACGGAAATATTCGAGCATAAGTAGGGTGAAGGGGAGAAAGATACTGAGACATCCTGCTGGAAGGCACGAAGAAGGATTCTACCTATAAACCAGGAAGGTGGACTTGGTTAGGGACTTCTTGGTCACTGAATGTAACCTGGAACCGCTGTATCTCCCTCAAATGGTTCCTCAGTTGTCCACAACGGACCAGGTTTCGCAGTGGGAAAAATAACCACGAGGTACCTGGTATCGAACCCGCTTGTTAAGCAGCTGCTCTACTACTGTTCTAAGGGGAGATCTGTAAGTCATTTTTAGAAGTGCTGGTAGTTCTGGTATTCCACATGCTTAAAGAAAAGGAAGTTATGATACCGTCCAAGACTACTCCATATGTCCAATGCTGTTGATCATTATATTTTAAGTGAACCAGAAAATGAGACTGACGTGTGAAATAAGTTAGGGCAATTCATGTCTCTTTAGCCGTAATAGTGACATAATCTATTGCGACACAAACATAAAGTTGAATTATGCATTTGGGCTGGTGTCCAGAAATTACTTACTTTTGCGAATTCAGAACCATTTGTGACGTAGATATCTGAGCTCTAAGACACGTGAAGGAAAACACTCCGGAGAAATTGCATTTCAAAGAAGTAAAAATATTTTATGGTGTGTTTGCAAAAAGGAGTTGACCTTCCTCTTTTAATGTTTAAAACAGCCTTAGTAATTGGAAAACATTTCCAGCTCTAATAAATGGGACATAATTCTCATGCCCATACACTTACTAAATTACATGGTGAACTTCATCGTTTAATAATACGCGTAAGGTCGAGATGGTCCCTAATTATTAAACAACTTACGTAAGTAACTGGAATAATAATCTGATGAAAAAGCGCAATGGAAATTTCGAAATAAATGTGTAATTACACTTTGAAATTGAGTAATCAAAGTTAACCTATACAGAGTGTTAATAGGTATCAGTATGTACATTTGATTTGGTAATTGAGGACAATGTCCTGCCGTGGAGTAGTGGGCTAAGGAAAGCTGACCGGGTTCGATCCCACCCATGGGGTACGGATTTTAAGTCCCGGGTATAGAACCGAGGCCCACTCAGCATCGTGAGGAAAGTGAGGAGCTCACGCAAGGTAAGCGGCACTGGTCACGAAAACCAACGTTCCGGCTGGGGGATGCCGAGATGCTGACCACATTCCTTCCCGTATCGGTTGGATGATCGCCCACCTCTACCTTGCGTAAGTGGGCGTGAGGCCGGCAGTCGGGTTGGTATGTTCCAATAATAACATTAAACCATGAAACCCTGTCCCTACAAAGAAGGTTGATCCGGAAACTGAATCAGCAGTAGTAAAAGGACCTTCATAATATTCTTGACCCTCTTAGGGCTATTGCTCCGGGGTTTATTTGTATTGAGGACAATGTTAATCAACAATATTGAATTCACATTTGCTTCATTTTCAGAATTAAAATTGCTTATTAAGGGTGGTATGTTTTCTGGTTGCTTAGTACCATTATGAGGGCGTATTTATCTTGCTTGAGAGTGTGGAGAAGGTAAGGTAACGCAGAGTGGGCAGGTGCGCTGTAACCAATATCGTATTGGAACCGAGTTCAAGTGTTTTCTGCAAGGTCAATGACTGCACAGGAGGAATGGAAGCCAAACGGGTGGCTACTGAAAGGTGTTCATTTCGCTGCTCGGTTACGACCAAGTAGAGAGATATCAGGTAGTGAACGTTGCAAATAATTTTTGGGAAAGCTATTAACACTAATACAGCGCATTGGATATATATTCAGGTAACATTTATCAAAATGTATGAAATTAAAGCCAAAGTGGTTGGTTATGCAATTTTGAACCAGAATGCACCCGCGCTAAGTACTACTAAATAAGACGCAATCTGTGATATTACTTAATAAAGAAAATATGAACAGCTGTAGTCATTTTACTCGTGAACTTACACTGGTAAATGCCGGTGCATTTACAAAAGTCCTTTTATAATCATCCTTCAGAAGCGGAAGAAAACTTAAGAAACATTTCAACACAAAAGCAAATTTAGCACATTACATAACGTTGTAATAATATGAATATATGCACTCCACTTGTTCTTAGAATGTCATTGAGGCTTTAATCTGCGAGTGTGTGTGTTAAATGTCCGCTTTTATGATACAGCACTGCAGGCGACCAATAAAACGGTTAATAATAGTTCAGCTATGTTACATACTTTGGCGCCGGAAGCTGTATGTCGTTCATTTTTTCAAGGTGAAGAAAAACTCTGTAAGCAGCCGAACCTGTTTCTAATTGTTGACAGTTCGGTCTTCTACTTCCACATCAGTATGATGGAAGTCTCTGTAGTAGAAGTATGTCAAGGTTCCATACTGGTGACAATAGCACGAGTGATCTGCTGTTTCAGTACATTTGCTCCCCCTGTGAAGGGTATTGTTTGGTTCAAAGCTGCACTATCATTTTATTTGCCGTTAGCTACTTGCCCATCCTGCTGCAGGTTATTTATTCCATCCTCCTTCCTTCGATTTCATACTCCATACAAAAGATTTGGAAGCTTCAAAGTGTTTAAAAAGCATTGTTAACTGTTGCATCCGTCGTACGATAACACAGAAGTGGAATGTAGATAGGAATTCTGAGTTATTCTGTGGAAATGTAGGACACAATAATTTTTAAAAAAAATTAGGAAATTTGACAAGCAAATGTAAGACATTATCGATCAATGCGAAATGTTATCAATGTACACCAGGGGTTAGGGAACTCGAAATGGCGATATAACATCGTCACCAATACGTTTCACTCTTTTTGCACGTGCTTGGTGTACGTTTTCTTTTAGTGAAGAAAATATAATTCGTATTACTTAGTGAGACCAACATGCCTGACGTTCTGCAAATAAGGTTTTCGTATCTTACAAACAGACCCTAGAAGTCAAGGGAATTTTATCTGTAACTATCTGAGTTACGGAGACAGTAATTAACCAGATATTAATTTTATGCTCACTTAAAATTTCATCAACGTCCTTCGGAATCGAACATTCAAGTGATTCATCGAAGTCGACTGATATTGTTAAAAGCTTGCAAAACATTACATTATATGGCTCTTTTGCGTTTGTGTATCATTTAACGCAGCTAGATATTAACCGCTGAACGTTAACTGATAAATTAATTCTGTAATTTATTACAATATCCAAGTAAATAATGCATTTTTATGTTGCAAAATACTCCAAGTTGTAAAGCAACCAACACCATTAATTGCTTCCACGTCCCTCCTTTTGTACAATAGGAGAGCAAACCAGATTGACTAAGCGAAATTGCAGAAGCGATAATTGAGGGCAAATGATTGTTGCACTCAATGCGTGCCAGTTCCCGATCCATTATAAATCCACAGGCATTTATACTTACTTAAAATCTGGCAGCATACAGTGTTAAATGTGTTCATCAACAGTGGTCATACTTTTATAGAAATAACCTTGGTCAAACCACCTAGCTTGATTGAAATATAATCAATAAATTCCATATTTGAGTGTTTCGAGTGTTAGACCGCTCGAATCTCACTAAGGCGACCCGAGTTCGATTACAAAATAAGATTTGTGGTGGATAATATGGCACTGGGGTGTTTTTTCCAGAATCTCCGATTTCCCAAGTCATCATTTCACCAATTGCTCCATCATCACCATTCTTATCTTCATTTCACCCTCATCCACTTACCTCACCCTCACATATGGCATCGGGCTGATCACCCATCCTGGTCCTCTATACTCTTTGGTTCCTCAGAGGAACAAAGATCACCTAACACCGCATTAAGCAGTATACTAAGAATAAGGTAAAGAAGAAGAAAAATATCCCATAAAACAGAAGTTTTTAAAGTTCTACTTACTAAAACAATACCTTTGACTGAATCAATGGATAATCTGTTCCTATAATCAGTCCACTGTAATCTTATTTGTAATTTGTAATTTATTTCTCATCTTTCCTTTTACATCATCAAATGGAAATACAAAATCAAGATTACATTAAAATCCATACTGGAAAATGCCATATATTCCAAAATCCTGAAAATCCTATCATTTTGCCCACCTTTGAATAATAATTCAGTCCCCATACACCTAACCCTAGGTTTTTGTGTATTGGAGGCCCTCTACTCCTTTTTACACATTTTGCCATTTCACCTATCCTACTCTACATTTTTCTTAATTGTTCTTAGGCATCTCTGTTTAACTTACCCTAAATAATTCTCTACATTTCTCCTGTTCTTTTCCCCTTTTACTGACAAAATGTTTCTAATTACTACTTCACCCCCCCCCCCCAAATTGTCCCATTTACATAGCCAAGCCTGCTCTCTCCATATCTTTGTTGGACTACAATATAGTATACAATAGAAATCTGCATCTTCTTCTCCACACAATGGACATTTATCTAGCTCCCTCTCTTGACCTATACCTTTCAAGTTTCTCACTCCTGTTCTCGCCCAAGCTCTTATTCTAACTTACTACATATATCAATATACCCCCAATATACCCTTCCCTCCGCCACGTTGTTTTTATTTCTCTATATAATCTCATTGAGCTTTTGTCACTTGTTTTGGCGAAAGTGTCTTGTCTATCAATATCTTCTAATCTTAGCTTAACTTCTTTCCAGAAGCCTCTATACCCATATTCTGCATTTGTCCAAGAATGACCCACACCTATCTGCTTCAACAAGTCATACATTTTATGTGCCCAAGACCCACGCCAGTTACTTTTCTTTTGAAAATGAAAACATTCTTTAATAATATTGCCATTTTCCAAGTTAGTGATTCTGTATAAATATTTCATTGCCCTTGACAGCATTTTAATTTTAGTAGAATGTCTGCTTAGTTCCAGTTGGTAATCTTATTAACGACAGTAACTTTTTCATCATTGGTGCAAGAATATATATAAAAAAATTACTAGCTATGTAGGTAACAAATCATGCTTGCTACCACTAAAATATCTCACTATTACATGACAATTTGTTAAGATCATAAATATGTTGCTAGAAATATTGGCTGTCATTGCATACCTCATCACAATATTTTACAGTATTACAACACTTGTTTTATTCAAGAACTGTACACACTTTTGCACATCTTCCGTGCAAAGTTTAGTTTAACCAACTAAAACATTTAGCCCGCCTCGGTAGCCTGGTGGTAGCATGTCTGCCTCACGGTTCAAGAGGTCCCGAGTTCGAATCTTGGTCAGGGTGAGTTACCTGGATAAGGTTTTTCCGGGATTTTCCCTTATCCTGAAAGACGAATGTTGGGTAGCTCTAAGCTCTATGGACTCCGGGATCATTTGAGCATCATTTCACCCATTCCATTTATCGTCCGATATGACTTAACGTTGGAGGACGTAAATTACAAAAAAAAAAAAAAAAAAAAAAATGATCCTTAAAATTACACACACATACACACCATTTATTTAAATAGAACTCTTTATTAAGGGCTCATCTCTGGCATTTATTAATGTTTCTTTTTCTTTCTTTTTTTGTTCTTTATTGACATAAAATAGCATTCCGGTCAATTCTTAAGAAGAGAACACACATTATCTGATATTTTAGTCATCGCAATAATGAATGTTCACTTTCAAGTGGTTTTATGCCGAAGTAAAACACAGACGTCAGCTTACGTAAGTTTATTACGACTTCAGTGAATATATTTTCCCTGTGGTTCAAATATGCCACCAAAATTTGTGTTCGTATTGTCAAATATTACACATTTATTTTCTGTTCATAATCCTACTAAAGAGTCTCAAAGATGTGCTGATATTGTTTCAGCATTTTAATCGCGACAGTTTCAATTTCAGTTTATTCTACATTTAACATCAAAATGTTATATTAAAAAAGAAAATATTTTCTGGGAAAGTGAATACTACTGTAGTTATTAGCCTTCCAGATACTGTATCGTCACATTAATTACATGGTGCAAGTACTTTGTTAATGATCACTTCGGTCTTTGCTCCTGGACACGAAACATTCTTCCCAATATCAGAATCACAGTATGCCTGAGCAATATTCATTCACCATATTTACCCCTCTTTTATTTTAATTACTGGACAAATGATTACATGGTAATGTCAAGCGAATCAATAGTTTATAAAAAAGTAATTAAAACACAAATGTAAATACTGGATTAAAGGAAACCAGTTATATTAGATATGTATAGGAATGATGTAATTTTGGACATTTCAGATGTACGATTTAGAAAATAAGAGAATTAGAATTATATATGTGCAGAGAAATCGCCAGTTATACATAACTACTACTGTAGTTATTAGCCTTCCAGATACTGTATCGTCACATTAATTACATGGTGCAAGTACTTTGTTAATGATCACTTCGGTCTTTGCTCCTGGACACGAAACATTCTTCCCAATATCGGAATCACAGTATGCCTGAGCAATATTCATTCACCATATTTACCCCTCTTTTATTTTAATTACTGGACAAATGATTACATGGTAATGTCAAGCGAATCAATAGTTTATAAAAAAGTAATTAAAACACAAATGTAAATACTGGATTAAAGGAATCCAGTTATATTAGATATGTATAGGAATGATGTAATTTTGGACATTTCAGATGTACGATTTAGAAAATAAGAGAATTAGAATTATATATGTGCAGAGAAATCGCCAGTTATACATACCATCACAAACCAAGTATTAGAGAAGAACTCTTGTTGACGTTAGAACTCATTATTGAACTCGCGGCACTACCTTGTTTATTCGTAACCAACCGTTGTTCCCTTTTACCGGGGACGGTTATCTGTTAACTAGACATGGTACTCTCCGTTGCATCTCAACACAAAAAATCACGTAATGCTTGTATATATACATATATACTCGTATATACTTAACGTGTTTCAGAAAAACCCTTACAAACGTCGGGTATGGGTTCCTCACACCAAAAGAAGGAAAAACAATCATATTGTGACTTTGTGGGTTCGTGAAATAATAAAACGAGGTTACAAAAACACAAAAACTACACTTTATTCTCCTCGAAATACACTGTTCACCATTACCTTTTGCTAGCTAACCTGAAACTGTTTATTTTTACAACAACTACATTCAACTGTCTGTCGCTACCGGTAACGATTGGTTCCGAAGTTTTCCGAATCTCCACCGGCCATCATTTTTCATCGCTTCGCGAGTCTACCGCCAGGGTGACACTGCTCCCTCCTCAAGACTGGTCGTCCCGAACAGCGCCTTCGTAGCGGGCCAAGCGATCCAGGTGTACCACCAACATCTTTCCTCGGGGCACCTTCTGGATGCGGTAGACCACGTCGTTAATCCTCTTCACCACATGGTACGGTCCTTGCCATGACTGCTGAAGTTTCGGGCAGCGTCCCTTGGTCCGGGTAGGGTGGTACAACCAGACCAGGTCACCTTGCTGGAACCCTTGGCTATTGGCTTGCCTGTCGTATCGGGTTTTCATGCGGTCGCTCGCCTTCTGGATGTTCTGACGAGCCATCTCGTGGATGTCGTGGAAGTGGTCCACCAGGTTCTCCACATCCCAAGAGTGGCCCCAAGTCTGCGTCCGCCAGCTGCTCCCTCCTCAGGCCTGCGCTATCCCAGCCATCCGCAGGCACTGCTGTGACTACTTGAACTGCTGCGGCACGCTCCTTCTCCTCCACTCTTGTGCATTGGCCACACTCTTCTGGACAGGGTCTTCGGGACATAGCGTCCGCGTTACCGTGACTCTTCCCTCTGCGATGTTCCGAGGTGAAGTCGTACTCCTGCTGCCTCTAGACCCCACCTGCTGTCTGGCCTTCCGGTCGCGCTGTCACTATCACTTCGCTCCTCGCGGGGACAACCACGTCTTCGCTCAAGACGACCCTGTCAATTCCAAGGCGCTCTTCTGGTTGACGGAGTATAACCTCTTCCCCGTTGAGCCGCAGGACCTTCCTGCCGACGTCGACCGTCGCCTCGGGGCTCCTGAGGGCATCCAGTCCCAGAATCACCTCCTCAGCCACCTTCGCGACGAACACCCACAGACTCACGGCACTCCGTCCCAAATTCAGCTCCAACAGGGCCTCCTTCTCCACAGGCATGGTGTCCCCCGATGCCGTCACAAGCTGGTATGGTCGGCTCGGCTTCCTTGTCGGCAAACCCTTCGCCACGTCAGGTCTGATGATGGTCATGGCCGCCCCGATGTCTACCATGACGCGGCACGGCTTTCCTCTTACCCAGCCGTCCGCGATGAGGTTGTCATCCATCCGCCGGCTGATGGCGCGGATTGTCACTCGAGGGGATGGTGGTAATGGCGCCGACGTGCCCCTCTCCACGCCGGCCCTTACTCATTTTCCGGCTGCTCTTCCTGGTTTGGGCAGTCTTTCCGCAGGTTTCCGGGCTGTCCACACCCCCAACACAGGCCACTAGGTGTTCGCCGGCGTCCCTCAGCTGGTCTTGTGTCTCCGGCGTAGCGGACACTCCTCGTTCTCGACGTCGTGATAGATGCTACCTTGGCCGCCTCCATCCTTAATACCGCTGTCAGCGCCTCGTGGATGGTTTTATAATCGCCGAGCATTAGGCGCTGACGAATCTCCGTGTCCCGTACCCCGTCGACAAAGTTGTAGGCGGCTTCCCGGGATACGAACTCCAGTGGCAGGTCAACCAAGGCCTTGCTAACTAGCTGCTCAATCGGTATGGCTAACTCCTGCAGCGTCTCCCCCGGCTGCTGTGACCTTGCGTTTAGTTGGCTGCGGTACGCTGCGGCTAAGCGGTGGTTCCTGAAACGATTCTCCAGGGCCTCCCAAATGTCCTTGGGCGCCACCGTTGTCTGCACCGCGTTTAGGACTTCAGCGGCCCGACCCTGGAGGCTGGCTATTAACTGTGTGGCCTCCTCCTCCGGTGACCATCTGTTGTGCTTGGCCACTGTATCGAACTGGCGGCGGAAGACCTCAAATGTTAACGCGCCGTCATATTTCGGCGGTTTGACGCGCGCAGATGTTGTGTCGCGTCCCGGCGCGTCGGCCTTCAAATCCTTCAGTTTCCTGCCGACGACGTCCTCTACTATGGCGTTCAGGGACTGATGCTGCTGTCGGCCTTTCCTTCCAGCTCATTAACGCGGCTTGTCAGGTCTCCGACGCATTCGTCCACTTGGCCGATCCGCTTGCCGAGCCCCGTGACGTCTTCCCTCACGCCGGCCAACTGTTCCTCAAATTTGGCGGCGAGGGCCTCGTTCGCAACCTTCATTTCCTCCATCTTTTCCGTGAGGTTATCGTTAGCCGTCTTCATTTCTTCCAGCTTTGCGGCCAGGTTGTTATTTGACGCTTCTGTTTTTGTAGCGAGGTTTTCATTTGCCGTCTTCATTTCCTTCAACTCGGCGGTGAGGTTGTTATTTGCCGCTTCTGTTTTTGCTGTTATTTACGTCTTCATTTCTTCCATTTTGTATAAAATCTTTTCCAGTGCCGATTCCATGGCCGTGATCCCACTTCTGACGCCAGTTGTGACTTTGTGGTTTCGTGAAATAATAAAACGAGGTAAAAAAAGCACAAGAACTACACTTTATTCTCCTCGAAATACACTGTTCACCATAACCTTTTGCTAGCTAACCTGAAACTGTTTATTTTCTCTAAAAACTACGCTCAACTGTCTGTCGCTACCGGTAACGATTGGTTCCGAAGTTTTCCGAATCTCCACCGGCCATCATTTTTCATCGCTTCGCGAGTCTACCGCCAGGGTGACAATATCAACATGTGTCCCATAATCCTTTGTTTTCTCGTTAGGAGGTGTTCAACACAGTGGTACACTAACACACAAAACTCATAATAATGCTCGAAATGTCCTCCTCTTTCTTCTATGCGTGCCTGTACTCGTCGAATCATGAAATGTCGCACCCTTTCCAAAACTCTGGGATAGTGGCAAATGATTTTGCAGGCTTCCATGACAGGTCGATGAAGCGTTTCTGCATCCGGGATGGCAGCTCCATAAACTAATGATTTAAAATGCCCCCAGAGGTAAAAATCCACAGGATTGAGATCGGGAGAACTTGCAGGCCATGGAACTGGTCCTCCTCTCCCCATCGGTAATAGTAGATACCAGTCAGTGTATCTCGAAGAATGCGACTTCATGCATGCTTCATCATGCATAAACCAAATTTCTTTTCTTATTTGCAGGGGTACATCTTTGTGAAGTAGGTCGGGAAGAGTGTGCTGGATAAGGTCCCAGTAGACAACACCAGTAAGACCTGTTGGTATAAGGTATGGAGTAACCAGACAGTACCCTACAATGTCAGCCCACACATTCAGACTAAACTGTTCCTAATGTCTAGCTTGAAGTACAGAATGAGGTTTACGATCTACCCATATGTGTACTTTCTGGAAATTAGTGATTCCATCCCACCCAAACGTTGCCTGGTCTGTAAACAAAACTGACGAGACAAATAATGGATTGGCTGTTTGTATTAAAAACATCGGCAAAAGTTATCCCGTGTCGGTTAATCGGTAGGCAAAAGGCCCTGCACACTTTGAATATGATATGGATACAGGAGCTGCTCGTGAAGTACCCTCTATGCATTCATGTGTGATGTACCAGATGCCACAGCCAATTGTCTTGTGCTGATATCTGGATCGTCTTTGACACACTTCTTCAGTTCCGGCGTACGAACAACTCTTGGTCTTCCTCGATCAATAGTCCGTGGTGCAACGGTTCCTGTCTCAGCAAGGTGACGATAAACAGCGACAAAGGTTGGATGACTCGGCTGCCTTCGGTCTGGAAAATCCATCTGATAGAGCCGTGCAGCCTCGCGTCCATTACCATTCGTGCGGCCATACATAAAAATTATGTCTGCCTGTTCACGAAGTGAATATTCAGCCATGGTGGAACGAAACACGTACACTTAACTCACTACATGTACACAATTAAATCGTTGAAGACAGACTGATAACAAATGACAAACGTAAACAAGTCTCCATGGCAACACTTCGCCGTCTACCGTATGTAGTAGAATAGGTCCAAGCCCTCTATGAGTGCATAGAGAAATGAAGTTTTGAAGTTTGACCCTGAAGGCTGTTGAACTCACACTTTCATTGTGACAGGAATAACGAGAAAACCAAGGATTATGGGATGTATGCTCATATGGACTTATTTCCTTCTTTTGGTATGAGGAATCCACACCTGAAGTTTGTAAAAGTATTTCAGAAACACACAAAAAAAAACACACACACATACACACAAACACTAAACATTTCATTTCTTTCTAATTATATATATATATATATATATATATATATATATATATATATATATATATATATATATATTCCTACAAATATATCAATCTCACTGTCATTATGAGGTGCTAGAGGTGCTATTTTAGATTACATTGCAAAACATAGTGATACCTGAACAGATTTACTTTCATCGAGTTTTAATGATTTGTTGGGGCTATCAGCATAGCGTTATTATTCATAAACTCATATACATAAAGTCGTTACAACTATTTTGTGTTTTACAGTTACAGGAGCAGAAAACAAACTACTGCTTGTTGCGTGGAAGCTATGCAGATAAATAAGACGTTTGATAAATCTGATATAAAACCAAGATTTTTATTTCTTTTTTCATGGGCATCTCATCTTATTTCTCGACATAGTCTCCATTGAAGGCTATACACTTGGTCCAGCGATGTTACAGCTTTGTCATCCCGTCGGAAAAATAGATTCCATCAAGGTCTGCAAAATACTCGTTCACGGTGACTATTACTTCTTCATTTGATGAAAGTTTGTTACCACCAAACCAAGTTTTCAAGTTTGGGAACAGGAAGAAGTCACTTCGGCTTAAGTCTGGTGAATAAGGTGGATGAGGAGCCAACTCAAACCCCGATTGCTGATGTGTGCCATGGTGCATTATCTTGGTGAATGAGCATTTCTAGCTTTTCAGTCTCGGTCTCTTTCAGCCAGCTCATTTTGCAAACCACCCAACAATGAAGCATAATAGGCTCCAGTTGTGGTTATGCCATTTTCCAATTAGTCTATGAGCACTATTCCTTGAGAATAGAAAAAAACAGCATCCATAATCTTCTCAGCTAACAAATTGTTCCTTGCCTTATTTGGTGCACTTTCACCAGCCTTTGGCCATTGTTTTAACTGCTATTTTAACTCTGGTGTGTAATGATGGATCCAACATGCATCCATGGTCGAAACTCGGCACAAAAGTCTTACGGATTGCGATTAATCATCGCCATACACTAGTTGAAGTGTTCTTCCGGATGCACTTTTAGTTGACAGTGTCCAATCGCGGCACCTATATTGTACACAGTTTTTTCATTGCAAATTTTTCATGCAGGAAATTGTGCACTCGTTCAGTTGAGATGCCACAGCCTCATCAATATCGCGAATTTTGATTCGGCGGTCTTGCATAGCCAGATGATGGATTTTTTCAATGGTGCCTGTATGGCGATCTGAACTGTGCGACCAGAGTGCGATTCGTCTTCGATGCTTCTACGGCCTCGTTTAAATTCATTGATCCAAAACTAAATGGTCTTAAATGTTGGTGCAGAGTTCCCGTGAACTTCAAATTCAGTTTTGATTTGTGTGATAGTCCAACTCCTGAAATGAAATGTTTAGTATTAGCACGAAAATTTGTTTTTTTCGCCATTGTCACACTGACCGGTTCAGATGACTGTCAGCAGTGAGCTGTATACTGTAGCACATTCAAATTTTCTGTAAAATCTTTCGAATAATGAGCTTACCACCCACAAAGTTGCAACAAAAAATTTTCCATCCCTGCATGAAAATTTATCAGACTTGTCAAACAACCCTAGCTGAGTGTTCACAAGAGATGGCTGTATCATGTACCACGTGCCGTTGTCATTTGTTCATGATTGAAGATATTTTGATTTTATTGAAGTATAAGCATCTCTGCCTTTCCCAATAGATTTACATTTTAAGTATAGTAGATAAGGGTAGTAATATATTGTATCAAGTAATATTTTTTAATTCTGTATAATAGGAACTTTCATGATTACGTTTCCTTAAAATGTTTACTACTCTTGTATATTGCATGCATTAAATTATTAATTTTGTTGTAAATTAACAGTTAAAGTTGTACTGGCAGCAACTGTGTTTCCTAATGAACACAGCTCTTCTTTTAATAAGCTTTAGTATTTTGAGATATTTCTTATACGAGGGCTGTTCAATAAACAATGATCATAATTTTTACGGTCATAATTTTTTGCACTAAAAGTGAAACAAACGCGCCGTAGTAGTTTCATTGTTGGTACTCCTAGTTCCCGCCTGTGAGAACCAGGCAAGTACAGACAAGTTCAGTATTGCCTACCGCTGCAATGGAGGTAACACGCGAGGAAAAATATGCGGCTTTATAATTCTGCTTTCGTCTCAACAAATCTTCAGTTGAGGCCTATGCAGTGTTACAGGAGGTCTGTGGAGAGTCTGTTCTTCCCTACAGCACAGCTCGAAGGTGGTTTAAGATGTTTAAAGAGGGGAGAGAATGAATTTCAAAGGAAGGTGGACCCGGTGCTCCAGTTACTGCTCTTACAGAAGAAAACATCAACACTGCTACTGTCATTGTGAGAGAGGATCGACGAATTACCTTAAGATCACTTTCTAAAATACTAAACATTTCACTGGGTGCCACCCACACGTTGGTGACAGAAACATTACACATGAGACATGTTTGGGCGCGATGGGTTCCATTGCCAATGTTGTTGCTGAATATCTTGCAAAAATCAACGCGAAATGCATTCCTCACCCTCCTTATAGTCCGGATTCAGTCCCATGTAATTTTTATATTCCCTAACTTGACGAAACGTCTTCGTGGGAGGCATTATTCATCATCAGAAACAGTGGTGAAGGCTGCGGAGTTGATTTTAAAGGATCTCTCAAAAAATATTTTCCAGCATGTCTTTGAAGACTGGCAGAAACGCTGGGATAAGTGCATCGCATTCAGGGGAGACTATTTTGTGAAGGACCATCAAAATTATGATATATATACCATAACATCCCTCGTATAAAACAAGTTAGCCTGGACACACAATTTGGTTTTTACAAAAGGCCAAAGCCATGACCTGGCTAAACACAAAATGCTTTATGAAATAGAACAGTTTACTGAAACAAAGTTTAACTAAGTACAGAATGTCATAAACTGTGTAATGTTGTAACTCAATACTGAATGTGTAGTAAATTATAACTTAACGGAACATTTTAACCAACGACTGACACCGCCTTCTTGAGATCCTTTGTATTGCCTGTATAAAATCGTTGATAATCTGGATAAAAAAATATTAAATCGATTATCTAAATGAAGGTTAAGTATATTTGAACATAATTAGTAAACCTTTATTAAATACAATATTTGTTTTGTACCACATAAATATTTTGATGAGTTTTATTTCTTTAATTTGTATGCCCCATTTGTTAATGAACAATGTTTTGCTTTGTTTTGGAAATATAATACAATATTTGTTTTCTACCACATAAATATTTTGATGAGTTTTATTTCTTTAGTTTGTATGCTCCATTTGTTAATGAACAATGTTTTGCTTTGTTTTGGAAATACTCTATTATGAAAATGGTATTTCCTATAGATTAGAACTATTAAAATCTATTTATCTGTCCAATAAAGCCCTTTCCAGTAATCCGCTAGTGCACCAGAATACATACAAAATAACTCTCTTAATAGTATATGACTAATGCGGAACATACTTTTAGTCGATCATCTAAAATACTATTAACAAGAAATAATCTCTGTGAAACTTAAAAGCACGCATTATCAATTGTTAGCTTGAAGTTTGAAAAACTAAACGTCATTTTGCATTGCGGTAAAAAAGGCAGTTTCCCGTTATTAAATGTTAACCTTGTGGCACTGATTGAGGAAAAAGTACGAGTGCAATGTAATGAGGTACTGATGGTTAGCAGTGCATTTACTGTCATTTGAGAAATTATGCATGATGTCTGACACAGGACATGATTCAGCAAAATTAATGTTCTTCATGACAATATCTGCGCAGTTGATTATACATGCAAACAAGATTGGCAAGAGTGCAAGGAGCATCTCTACCACCGTGATACGTTACCATACCCCTAATCGTAGTAAGTTATGAGATAAAGCACCTTGATGACCTTCCATTTGCTTGAAGATTAATTATAAGTCATCGAGTTTTCTGTTTTTTAAGGACACAGTACATTTCATGTCCGATATGCTGATTAAAGCACAAGGATATAATAGCCCATAGCTATTATACAGGGTGATCCGTTTGAAAATGCATAAATGAAACTCCTTGAACCTGATAATCACACTGACCAGCTTTATTTATACATTTGTAAATTGTTTTAGAAAATATGGGAGTTTTGTTGAGTTAGACTACATTGTACTACAATTACGTAAATTTGGGAGCAGAAATAAATCACGAATAATAACAAAGCAGCTTAAGTGAGCAGTGACATATGGTTCCCTACCCCGTCGAATTGCCAGTCATCCTTACGTAATTCCAGACAATGAATTGTCAAATTTCTATGTCATCCCAAACATAGAGTCTTAATGAGCTGATAGTGTTTATAAGCTGAACTAGGTTAAGTTAATACGACATAAATCCAACAATTATTATTGAAGTTAAATGCGCGTCAGTACATACTTCATTCTGCAGTTTGAATTTTGTAAGTTAACATGTATAGGTGTGTGTATTTTTACCATTACATAGTATGAAAGTATATTTTCCAACCCTTTAAAGTTTTCTTAAGTTCTACGTTGGCTTACGTAGCTGTAATTTGTGAAAAAAATATCTTAAGTGGTGTCATGGGAAGCATAGCATACCCGTAAGTATACCAATGGCTCCGAGATGCTTCTAAGATATAGTTCATTGCAATTTTTGAACATAGTAAGTGAAATTATCTATTTTAGTGAAGTTTCAAATGGTTGTGTACAATATAATATTGTAACCTTGTGTGTTCGTGAAATTAAAAGTCCAATTGCACAAATATAAAACGTTCTTTATTTCCACCAAATTACAGTTGGAACACTTGCAGAATACATAAAATTACGTAGCGCACACAATTACAATTCACCAGTTCGTCCACTTGCACTCGCAATTACGTACACTCCTCCGATGCACGTACGCAGTCCGTCCTCTTACTGGGCGCTCCTCACGGCTGCTCACCAAGAACTGGGCTGAACTCGCCAACTGCAGCTCCCTTTTTATAGGGATATCGCTGTTTCTCGAAGTCTTGCGTTTCAGTGAATCACGGCGAAAGTTCCAGATAGCAGGGGGAGGGGAAAGAGACGGCCAGTGATGTTTTTCCAACCATCCCTTCGTTAGCGCTATAAGACAAATGGGTAGGCGTGGTCGAATGCCTCCCGTCTGGCCCTACTGCCGGCCGGTTCTATAGGGAGTTCCGACGTTCGGGTGACAATATGTAATTTTACGGAAATATTAACTGAGAAAGGAATGTAAATTTTTGTTAACCTATTTTACATTATTGCGCTCGATTAGACCGAATGATGGTGTTCTGTTTGTACCGACGGTGGGAATTAAGTGAAAGAGTATTTATTTTCTTCTGCCAAGTTTTATTCAATTATTGCTTACAATATTATTGCTTTTTAAGAGTAGGCAACCCAAATGGCAACATCAAGGCTGAGTAAGCCCGCCTCTAAAGCGTGGGACTGGCGTATATATCTGCCTTATATTCAACAGGTCCCAACTGCGAATCTTCGTCAGGGCCGAATTTGTCCGAGATTTTTCCATATCCTGAAAGATGAACATCACGCAACTCTTAGCTCTAAGGAATCTGGGCTCATTTCAACCATTTCAACCATTTCATTCATCTACTGATATCACCTACGTTGTAAGACGTAAATATAATAATATTAAAATATCTCTACCGTTTTATCTTATATTACAGGCCTGTCTGCTTCCGCTTCAGTTTATTTTATTTAAAAACGTCCTAGTAATTCTAACACTGTTATTGTGTACGAGGCAAGCGCATTTGTTCTAGCCTTAATTGTTAAATCTATTCAACGGAACTATTCTTTCGCTGCTATTCATTGTGTACAACAACAACAACAACAACAACAACAATAATAATAATAATAATAATAATAATAATAATAATAATAATAATAATAATAATAATAATAATAATAATAATAATAATAATAATAATAATAATAATAATAATAATAATAATAATAATAATAATAATAATTATTATAATAATAATAATAATAATAATAATAATAATAATAATAATAATAATAATAATAATAATAATAATAATAATAATAATAATAATAATAATAATAATAATAATAATAATAATAATAATAATAATAATAATAATAATAATAATAATAATAATAATAATAATAATAATAATAATAATAATAATAATAATAATAATAATAATAATAATAATAATAATAATAATAATAATAATAATAATAATAATAATAATAATAATAATAATAATAATAATAATAATAATAATAATAATAATAATAATAATAATAATAATAATAATAATAATAATAATAATAATAATAATAATAATAATAATAATAATAATAATAATAATAATAATAATAATAATAATAATAATAATAATAATAATAATAATAATAATAATAATAATAATAATAATAATAATAATAATAATAATAATAATAATAATAATAATAATAATAATAATAATAATAATAATAATAATAATAATAATAATAATAATAATAATAATAATAATAATAATAATAATAATAATAATAATAATAATAATAATAATAATAATAATAATAATAATAATAATAATAATAATAATAATAATAATAATAATAATAATAATAATAATAATAATAATAATAATAATAATAATAATAATAATAAAGTCCCTTATATAATTAATTTGAAGACTGCTGTTGATTTCTTTGATCTACATATAGACAGCTGAACTTGGTGTATTGATGAGTGGTTAGGGCAACAATTCCTAACGAAGAGGTTCTTTCACCTATCTACAGATTCATAGCAATAATACGGTTTTATTTTACATTTACATGTATGTGTAGGACCGTAACTCCTTAACACCAGCGCATCATTCATTACTACGAGATATAATTCCAAGAAGATGACCTGGGTTCAAGAATATTACATGCTCTTGGCTTCTGTTTGGAATATTTCGGCTGCAGCCTAATTTGGAGACGTTTGGTGATGTAATCAATTTTGAAATATGACTGCCTCTCCATCTAATTTACCGATTTTAATCACATTTTGAATCTGTTGAATTATTTCCTTCAAAATCATTCATAGGAGTCTCTCCCCCCAGGGGCCTACTTCGGTAGGTACGGGTTTGGCGCACCCGAGGTCCCGAGCCAACAGTCTCCCTCGTGTGGGCTCCTCATCGTGGCTGAGGGAGACGGTCAACAGGCCCACCCACGTGTAGGCCGTGCGTGGAGACGATTAGATTCTTTTTTGATTCATTTCTAGTTTAGAGTTTAGGATATAGTGAACGAAATTTTTAGTAGGGTTTGACTGATTTTGTTTATGTACGTGTATTTTTAATAGGTTTTATTACACTTGTATAGTTTTTAGAAAGTTTTATATCTGGCTCTTGCCATGACTAGTTCTTTAGAGGGCGCTGATGACCACCGTAGTTGAGCGCCCTTATATATATATATATATATATATATATATATATATATATAATCATCATCATCATCATAGGAGTCTCTCTCTGTCTCTCTCGCTCTACAAATATGCAAATTATCAGATTCATTCATGCGTTTTTACTTTGCTTCGGGTTAACGCTGAAAATAAATGCTATTTATTTACTGCTGGAATGTATTATATTTTGCTCCAAAACTTTTCGTTTGTTTTAAATAAACGACTAAACTTTATTGTACATATAATGTATTACAGTTGTGATCATATTTTACACAAAAAATAACATGAAGCATGGTTTCGGCTTTCTGCCCAGCGGCAGTCCCGATTACATAGTAATTTAAGCTCCAGCTGGTGTTACCGAACTCTTAAATCTTGTGTCTTTTACTTTTAATCTTGTTTTAGGGGTCTGGTGGTCAATTGGTTGAAATTTGTTGAACCAGATAGGTATTGTGATGGTCGAACTATTTGCAGAGCCTTTTATAAGCTGTGTTGAGGTCTGCTGTTACTTCTGGAATGTTGGGATTTGAGTGAATATTGTAGTTTCGGACATATCATGGGGCATTGGTGATTAAACGAAGATATCTGTTTTGAATAGTTTCAATTTTGTGTATTTGAGAAGCTGAACTCAAGATTGAGCAGCTGAATGTCCATATAGGTATAATCAGAGACATGTATATTACCTTCTGTAGCGAAGAGGTAGTACAGATTTTTGAAAAGATTATGCATTTCAGTTCATGTAGACGGTGTCGAATTTTATTTATCAAGGGAATAAAGTGACATCTCCATGTTAACCGTTGATATAATGTGAGCCAAAACACCTCACTGAATGTGATTCTGGAAATTCCTCTCCCCTGAGTAAAATAGGATGATGCTGAAAATGGTGTTTGTAGGTGAGCTTGAAGATGCATGAACTTTTCGGATGCGTTATTACCCTCTAATGTTTGCACCAAGTGTCAATTTCTTCACAATAGCTTTGTAGGTTACTTGCAGAGGTACTTGCAGAGGTAGCTACTTCAGAGGTATCTTTGCTCAGAACTGCGACGTTATCTGCAAAATGTGCAATTACAAGTTGGTCACAATTTAAAAACTGTGCCTTGTACAATAGTCCAATACTTTTCGTAATTATGGCACATATTCAATGAAATTTCTCCAATTATAATAATTGGAATAGTTTATTTTTTGTTTATAGCCATTTGTGGTAGTACTGTATTAAAAACAGTTATTTCGTTCATAACTGTTTATGCATGTGCTTAGTCTTTTACCGCATAGTTACCTTCAAAATTGACAATTAATTGACTATTCCGGTTGATTAATCCGGTTAACATCCTCTATCTGACTGTTAGCCTTCATATTCTTTAAAAAGTGAGGTTATTGGTAAAACTACTAACTTGTTTCCAAGGAAATCAGCTGTAGTTGAGAGTCGTTTGAAAGAAACTCTTTATTCGAAACGTGAAATAGCCAAAATAAAATATTTCTCAAAATTTTGTAAGCAGCATTAATCAAGTTTTGAAGTTGAGCGAGACGTTGACATATCAAAGGAAAGAAAAATGTGGGAAGAAAAGAAAACTATCACCACGGATTGAAAGAAAACTTGTGCAGTATGCAAAGATAAGCAGAAGATCTACCAGCATTGACCTGACTAATAAACTAACTTGGTACGGTGCAGAAATATCGACCTCAATAATCTTTAAAAGATTATGTAAAGTCGGTTTACCAGCACGCAGGTCTAGTAAAAAGGCCAAACTGACTCCTGCAATGGCAAAAAAGGAAACCTTTATAATGTACTAAGTAGATGGAGAGACGCCAAGTGGAATTTTGGAGAAATATACTACTATGAAAGTTGTTAGCATAACATAAGATCATAGAAAGTATATGTTATGTGCAAATCAAACAATATATTTAAATGTTGTAATTCTCATTGCTGTTTATGAAACATTATTTTTAATTTTTTATTGTATTGTTTAATGTTAATGGAGGTTTGTATTGTTTTAGGTCATTTTCTCAGATGAATCCATGTTTGCTGCCTGTGAAGGGAGCAGCTGATATGTAAGGAGAACAAGTAACCTAGAATTTTCCCCTCAGCGTGTTGACCTAAGAAAAAAACATGGAACCTCAAAAATGGTTTGCAGCTGTATGCCTGTCCGTGAGCCTGAAATGGATCAGGGATGACCTGAAATGACGAGTCTATGGAGCATAATCAGTACAACAGAGTATTACAAACAAGACTCTTTCCATAACGTAAGAAATGGTTTCCAAATGGTGATTTTGTTTTCATGCATGATGGTGCTTCCTGCCATAGAGCAAATTTCCTCAAAGCTAACAATGTAAATATATTTCCATGGCCAGGGAATAATTATAATTTAAAACCTATCGAGAATGTTTGGTTTATTGTAAAACAGAGGCTGAGAGCATCAATATGGTCATCAGGGATAAAGGAATGCATACAAAATACTAAATGTTGGAAAAAATTGGTTTATGTACATAATTTTTGCTAATAAACCCATATTATGAAAATTTCACTAATGATTCTAATAATTTGCATACATCTATATACATCCTCTGAACTGCTGTTCATTAAAAGGCAGTTTATTAAGTTTCTTTAACGGGTACATCACTACTGCGAAAATGTGGCCAGATATCTTTTAAACTGACAATTAATTTCAAACCTTTGATCATTTCCAAAATTCTATTAGTAATAATTTCAATACATAGTTATTCAGTTGTTTTTCACGATGTCTCGGAGGTTCAGTGTATAGCGAAGCATATTTAAACAGAATCACAATTTCTATTATTATAATGACGATATGCATAGTTAAATTATTTATAGAAAGGTTATTACATCTAACTTGCAGTAGGCGTAGGAATAATCTTTAGCGAGAATATTTCTCAGAAGTTATACACAAATAGTACGTAAACAGCATGTGAATATAACTACCAGATTTTTGTCTCGTGGTTATATAAAGTGTATTGACGAAGTACAAACAGAGGAATAAGTTTTTGTAAAAACAGTTTATAGAAGCTTGAGATACAACGCATCCGGTTTTTACAATAGACACGTTAATATAAACCTAAGATGTATAGTAATCCTGACTCTGTATATCTATTAGTGACTATCAATAAGTTATTCCCTTAGAAATGATGAGAAAGTTCGCTTTTTACACGAAGTGTACCAAATGCAACACCGGAAACACGAGAGCATAATTTTGACGGATAATAATTGGGTATTCAAATAATGCGAGATAATTTGGAACAAGTGGAGGACAGAAACATGAAGGTCAGATACGCACCACGTTGTCAGTACTTGCATCAAAAGTAAAGACAAAATGCTGCATTACTTAAATATCAGACAAGTCATGCTCCGGTAGCACAATGTTTCGACCATCCAACAAAAAGTAAACCAAGAGACACGTTATGTAATCTCGCTCACGTTACGCTTGTTGACAAAATAAAATATTCTTGGAAATACTCAAAGTCTCTCTTGAAGTGAGAGCTAAACATGATAGGGTTATTTTAAATGCATTAATGTTACATTATTTAACAATTATTTCCTTAGAAGTGTTGTACTGTTTTTAGCAAAATATATATTGAAATTTCCGAGAAATAGACATTCTAAGAAGCCCTGAAACCCCTCACTTTTAGGAAAATCTGCTTAGAACAAAACTGAAATATAAAAGTTCAGATAAATATGAAGCAAACTAGATGTTTAAGTTTCCTATTTGAGAAGAACAACATTAGAAGATTTTTAATAAAGGGTATTTAATCCAAAAAACATTTTACTACATGAAAATCGTTATTGTTCAATGTGTTCCAGTTTATTTATTATTAAAGCACTACGTGTTTAAATATTTGCAGAATAAGACGTCTATCCTCAATTTTCTAAGTGCAGTCTGTTAATTCTTTTTTAGGAATTTTTATTATATTTATAATTAGTAAACAATAGAAGATCTCTGATTTGAAAGCTTTTATACGTTGGTTATTTGCTATGACTTCACGGAATGGCAGGATGATTAGCCTGAAAATGATCCACAAGTATAGGGAACCGAATTTTGGTTATGGAATCACATATTTAACCGCTGCAATCTCGAGATAACAGTAAATAGGCTATGTATAAATCATGCGAGAAATAAATGTAGAGCTCAAAATATACCATTTCTTTGGAAAGGTATAATTGAACTGACAAATGTTTTACCGTAAAAAATACAATTGAAGTTTGTATTCAACTCAAATTCATTTTATTTCTCATACTAAACTTGCTTCTGTTAAAACAAATGTACTTTTGTTGTTTTACTGTAAGTTAGTCGAATGCATCGAGGCTAGTTATATATCCAATAAAAGAATTATGGAAGATGGGCACAATAAAAGAGAAGGTTAATTTTCTTCTAAAATTATGGACTCAAAACGTTTATTTCACAATATTCTCCGGAAGAAATAGGTGAAACGTTGGTCTGCACATTGGGTTTAGAGCAAGAATTGATGAGAACGAATTCAAAATTTCAGAATGGATGTGAGAAACTTCAAGTTTATCTTTGAGCAGCTTGATCCACATTTAAAATAAGATCTGAAGCTTGATGCATATTTATTGCACAGGAAACGTTTTTATGAGTTTCAAGGTTGTAGAAAAGAAAATTTGGATGATATGCTTATTATAATGAGTAGGATATTTTCTAAACGGATCGAGCCTAATGCTGAATTACATCTGTGTCGGTTTGTATGCAATATTAAATAAAAACGTATTTAAATCGATTTGAATAACTGTCTGAAATGTGATAAATGTTATGAACTGCATACAGGGTGTGTGGTGTTTAAGGGCCCGTCGACAACAAGGTCATTTGGGCCTGAACTGCATACAGAATGAACATGTACTCTGTTTTGACGACTTCAGCTGCGTACTACTTAAGTTTTACCTTCAAATCATGAAGTGCGTCATATAATCAGACAAATATAAAGAGTATAATATACTTTTGACGTGTGCCTACAAAATTGGCAAAAAGAAAGTTTGTAAGGGCACATTATATTAGTTTTTAGAAATATAAATTCTGTTAATCTAGCTTTGTGACGTGGTGTGAAGTGTCTGCCTCACATTCAAAAGGTCTTGAGCTCTAAATTCTTTTAGGATGAGTTACCTAGAGAGGCTTTCCCTCCCCCCCCCCCCCCCCTAATTCCTTTTCGTTTTGTTTTCTTCGAGTTCTTACCTTATCTTGGGAATAGGAATGTCGGCTAACATAGTTAGTTATTAACACTCCCCACATGGCAACCTTGGCCTTCGGGGTAACCTCACCCCACCAAGTGATGACCGGATCCATTTCTCAGGTGGAGGCACCCAGAGGGCGGTGTCCATTACCTCCGATGATAGGGTGGTAGTGAAGATGGCGGTGAGGTGAGAGGACCTACAGTTTTTACCGTGGACTCCGAACCACGTTGGGCATAGGGGATACTTCACGTGTGCTAGACAGAGGTGAAGGCGTGGATAGGGCCGACTTAAAATCGCCAACCCCAGAGCCGGGAATCGAACTCGGGACCCTTAGAACGGGAGCCGCGAACGAAACCACCGCGCTACCCCGGCGCCCGCATGTCGGCTAACATTAATTTGTTCGAACCCAGGGTCACTTGAGAATTAGTTAATTGGTTTTCTGATATGATATATCAGGTTAAATGACGTTAAGTAAAAATATTGTTAATTTTTACCACGCAATTTATCCTTGTGGACAACAATTATCCCTTTGCCAATTTTCGAAAAAGAAAACATTCAACATAGTAATTATGTGTTTCGTGGTTTTTTATATTAAGGAAGATTGATTTCCAGTCATTTTCGATAGGCAACCTCACTTACCCCATGCATTAAAACGGCCAATCGAGGTTTCACTAAGGGCATAATTTTCAGAAAGAACTTAAGTATTCTTTTGCAAGGGTTCGTTACTATGCTGTCAATATTTGCTCTCCGCTGCTTCCCATTAGCATTTTAAACTGTTTCTGCATTATACAAGTGAGAGCTAATCTTTTAATTTATATAAAAAATGCAAAAAGTAAATATAATATATTTGGGAAGGCTGTAGTGATGAGGTACGCCAGCAAATTTATTATCGCTACAGGAAAAATTGTATGACTAGCACATGCGGTTTTTATATCTGTTGAGGTATTCAAAAAAAAGCTGCAGTGACTTTCCAAAATTTGAAGGAGGCTCGTAATAATTTTAGCTAATCCTTTAAACACACTTTACTCCAAAACAATGTAATTTCCTCATAAATACAAATCTACAGCTGCTATCGAAGGTTGTTGAGGTTTATAGTTACGAAAGCTAGCTGAAGGGAATATTAATGATAAGGATATTTTCAGCTCAGATATATTTTCCGAATAGAATGGCTATAAGTATAATTAAAGTAATAATGGCGCATAGTGTATGTAAATCTCATCTGAATTTAGATAAATTAGTGAACAGTGTTTTGCAAATTAATAATGACATTCAGCAGACTTTTCTACAATCTACTTATACTGATCAACAGTGATCTGATCATTATTCTTTGTATTGATAACAGAGAGAATTAATGCAAATACTTACGGTCATTGTGATTTTTAATGAATTGTGCAGAAATACAATTATATCTGTGGAATAAATATTTGGTAGAAATTATTTATCCAACTAGAAGCTTACAAATATTATCACTGTTGTAATGCTATTAATGGAATTCCTGCTATTGTTACATATATTTTAAACAGGGAAACGTTTGCTGAACAGGCCTTTTTGTTATTATGTTCTCTATGGTCTAGTTTTACCTTACAATATCCCCTTCAATAGTTCCAAAAGAGCTAATTGAATGCCATTAGTAGCACAGGAAATATTAAAACTGATAAGGCGAAATAATGCTGCTTTCGAATCAATTAGGTTACCTGATATGAGTGGACTTTTTCTTTTTTAATAAAATTATATCGCAGCTCTAAATGTAATATAAACAAATACTTTTAGGTTTAGCAATATACTACTCTAGGTATAGTAATTTTGCCTCCAAATAAATAAATGTTACCCCCAGTTAGGACTGAACTGGGCCACCCTACGGAGGGAGGTTCAAACTTGGTCTATTGCACCTATCCCCCAAGTGGGGCACCCCAGGGAGGGAGGATGAAACGAGAGAAGTCAGAGCAGCCATCCCAAGAAGCCTCAACAGTGCAGAGGGCAGGGTCCTTGCACTCAACTAATTGGAAACTCCCTGGAAATGGTACATCACACCGGATACTGAGGCCGGAGACCGTCCTACTGGAGAAGGAAGTTTCACCAAGAGCATGTCACCTGCCATGCAACGCCGAGACACCCGCAGACATTTCTTTCCTGAAAGAGACCATTGAGAGATGACGTGAAATGATAAAGGAGATGAAATGCAGGAATAGAAAATTCGGGAGATTTAATTAATCTAAACAGAATTCGTCTGACGACCCGCAAAAAACCCTCAGAAAACCCATAGGTCAGGTTGGTCGGCCACGGGAATCAAACTAGGACCTCGCGAATGCGGGCCAGAGTTGAAACTACCTGAGCCATTCGCTCGGTCTCAGGTAAGTATGCAGTACATAGTATCGAGTATATAAGCGAGAAATAACATTTTGGAAGCCAAATAATATTTAAACCGCTTAGGATTAGTTTAAAATTTGGTATTTGTTCTAAATAATTGTGCTTTTGACTGACACAAATACACATCATACACACATTACTTTTATAACAGAGCCTTTCTGAAATCAGGGTCTGGCTTTTGCAATCAATTACTTTAAGACGTTTTATGATGTTCACGATTGCTAGATAAACGCTACTTTATCATCACATTAAAGTAAAATAATTCTTATTAATAGTACACATTGACCCTTACTTTTTCCAGCGTATCCTTGTAAGCAAGCCTAAATCAAAATGTGCCTACACAACTAGTATTCCCCCACCCAATTTTTATTATGTTGCATGTCTGAACCTCACCTCATATGGTTTCACGAAGGTAAGTGCGTGTTCAGCTGTATTAAGTCTTGCCTTGTATTAAAACCGGAAATTCGTGATTAATTAAGAATGATATGCTTAACAGGTTTGTACGTTCTTCAGTGTTAGTATAACTCCGAGTTTTAAAGTTTTTATCAAATTATAATTAGTTGTTTACATTTCGATACTTATTCTTTGCCTTTTAGTTTATTAATAACAGGAATTAACTAAAATTTATTACACAGTTAATTGCTTATTGTATACATCCAGAATTGGGTGGCATGAAGGATTTCTGGCAGTCGCTGTCGGATGTGTGAATCCTTGAGATGTATACTTCCTTATTTGAAAGTGCGATTATGTAGCCAGTGTCGCAGAAAATCCACTTCAGGATGCAGAGGGCGCAAGAAGGTCGGCGGAAAGCTCCCATAAAACTCGCGTAATGTAGTATATAGAAACAAGGAGACATCAACCTTGTGCTGTGTTTTGAAGGTCAAACCTCAACTAGGATACGCTTTTCAGCATTTACCTCCAAATGTGCTAAGCAAATAGAATCTGTTTGGAGATCTAGTCCCTTAAGAAGTTAAAATCACGTCCAAATTGGTCTTCCAAAGGAAGCTGTGGCCGCTGTCATGCAAGCATTAGAGACAATGAGAATGTAAAAGTCCTCGCAGAGAAGGGTGTGCTTCTTGATTCCTTAGGACCTTAATTGGTCTTCTGTGAGGTGTTCCTCAGCAGTATCAACTGTGTGATAACAATAACAAGGACCCATCTTAAAAATTTTACAATAAAGAAATAGCTGTCAGACAACCACATGCATTAATTTTGGATTACCTAGGTAGTAAGCAGGGCAAGATTTCAACTAGGTCTAGCTTGTTGGCTATCGTAAGGTCCACACAAACTACTGCAATAACAATAGAGCTTATATAAGATATCAGAAATGTGAAAGGGAAAATGAACTCCAGCTTATATTACTGAGTGCGAAGGTTTTGCTATCATTGATATGTATCATTAAGCTTCCTTTTTTACAACCTAATGACATAAGAACAGTAAATATCAAGGACATGATCAGTTTATCAGGAACATAAGATTTGATTGGAACCTCAGACTAAAATTCACAAATGCGGTGCCTCAGCCGAAGGTTAGAAAGCTCTCATCTCACCAATGCTTCTCGGGATCAATTCCACAGACATTCCAGTGGCATTTGTGATGGATAAAGCATGGATAGATACTCTCCGCTTTCTACCTTTATCATTCATTCCAAAAATACAATTGCTCTATTATCATATTTCCCTAATTACGATCCCTAATTCCTGCCATTACTAATATTTCCGGGCTAAAGGACCTGGGTAAGTGGTGAGCGGGTTGTATATAAGTTGTGTAGCTTTCTACCCACAGTGGTCCGGACATATTCGCAGATAGGGGTACCGGTGAAGTGTCACTGATATATCCTTCAGGAACTGTTAAGGGACTCCACAACAGCAGCACCTGCGGCTGCCTGGTCCGGTAATCGAATTCCTTCACCTCTACCCTTCCTCCAATGAGAGAAGTGCTTAAATCCTCCTACGATGGATGGGAAAGAGGTGTATAGGGCTAATTCAGCCTATGTACAGGCTTCTAAAAGGGCATTTATTTCTTCTCCATCGTTGCCCTCACCATCGTGGTGCTACTTTTGCACACTTACAGCTTTATCATTCAGTTCTAAAAGTTAGCTTCTTAGCTAAATACTTCACACATATGTAAAAAATGCGGTAAAGAAGCAGACTTTATGTTCGGTAACAGTCGTTTGGTTTGAAAGGGAGAGTTAAGCCACGTTCGTTTCACCTTGCCACCCAACAGGAAGGGCTGCGGTCACGTACGATATCTATGCCTAAGACACAATTAGTATTCTGGATGGCATAAGATGATTTAAGACTGTCTTTGCACGTCAGGCCATAGCTATAAGGTCACATGAGTGTTTCTCAGAAACAAATAAAGCACACTTTCTGGAAAGTGTTTATGTACAAACAGGTCCTATACGAGCCTAACCTCAACTTTTTACTTTATCGAAAATTACTTAATGTAGATATTGGAAAATATCAACAAAAATTAGATGCCGAAATTTCAAAGCAAGTATGTTTTGAAATCTGTTGAATAAAAGAGTACTATTTTAGACAATTGACGTCATGTGCACGCGCTTGCGCTTCTGCATAACATAATAAACAATCCGTGTTGAATTCCGATTACTTTCTCCACCCATTCAACAAATTATTCTTGCAAAACCTTGTTGGTCTATCCCCTTCATGTTGACCGATAGAATTTCTAGAAATGGTTTCATTGTACTTTCCTTGTACGTGCAATGGAAATAGTACACAATAGCTTGAAGTAATAGTCCAGTTCGTTGTCATTTTCTCTGTATGACCAATGAAAACATCTAATGCGTTTCTGTCACATAACTTTCTTTACTCTTGTACAAAGAAATTGTACAAATATTTATTTCTTTATATACATCATGTTATTCGAGATAATTATTTGTGGATATTATCACTAATTTTTCTTTAGGTGGAAAAGGAGAATAAAGTTTCTAGGCTTTAAGCGGGAGTGTAATCTTTTAAAGCTAGTTACTATGTGACGGCTTTGAACTACGTTCTTTTTTATGTGGAAGAGTTAAATTAATATTATCGACTTCCCATTTGAGAAAAGTATAAACATTGAAAAAATCAAGCATATTAACCAGAAATATCTCCGAAGTGCTTCATTCTGAAAGAAAAAAGAATACATAAATAGTATGGAAGAAACTGTCTCTTGACAATCTAATTTCTTCAGTTACTATCAACTAGGACCATCAGTTTATTATGGAAAGAAATACAGAAGCAGTTACTGATTGATGCTAGTTGAGCGGATTCTATCTCACTGAATGCAAGTGTAGTGCAGTATAAGAGAAGATGTGTCATAGTTGGCTTCTGATGTATTCTAATAGCTTCAGCTCTGTATAAATAACAGAATAATAAATGGCATGTGTGAAATAAGAAAACGATAGAAATATTGCTATAGCACTGATAAAATATTCTTAATGATATCTGGAAAGTAATTTTAAAAACTATAAATACACTGGCAACAATTTAGAAAATAACAACAAAGAGTTAAGAAACATGGACTTCAAAATAATTGTGAATACAAAATTAACCCATTTTATTAAGATACAAAACCCTTTAGTACAAAATATGAGGCACTTCTTATTTTTTCCCCTCTCTCTGTGACAAAAAAGGAAGGAATAGCTGTCCTATAAATTTTAACTGTTTAGCTAATTTAATTTGACAAATGTTCAGTTCCAATCCTAATAATTGCTAGTAAATTAAATTTTTAATTCAAGGCTTTAGTTAAGTAACTGAGATGTCAATTCATATCTCATTTCGAAAGCTTCCATGCTTGCTTTCTTTGTGCATCCTTTCTTCACTTGTGGTCACATAATCGCAAATTGGCTAACGCAGCTGGCACATCAGCATGACGCCCCTTATATCTAAACCAGACAACATAGGTATGGGTCTATAATGTTACCAAATGCTCATAGGTAATGAAAATTATGACGGTACGGAAATGCCAATGGCTGAGATAAAAGCGATGGAATTAAAACAAAAGCTGAGAGAAAAGTAGAATCTTTTCAACTGTCCACACTCGACTATTCTGATATTATAACCATTATTATAACATAAAGGCGTGATAAAATCAGAGTTAAACATTTTAACGGCGTATAGCGCTGTCAGAGAAAAATAAAGTTATTATAAATGTTTATTCAGTATAGCCTGAGTATTGATACCATTTACACTCATACACACAACCTTTACTTGATGTTGGAGTGCATTTTCACGTTGTTGCTCTGCTTAATATGAGCACCTTTAAATAGAAACTACATGCTGATGTGGTACATATAAAATTACCAAAACGTATGTATGTTTCAGTATTCACATAATGAACGACGAATGATTTCATTTTATCTCCCGTTTTAAGTCCATTCTAACATTGTATTACGTAAATCACATTATTCAGGTTTACTCCAACTAGCGTTACTTATTCAAGGCTGTTTTTTGTGTTGAATACATGCTTTCCGTAATTACTAGACTACCAAAGACAAGAAAAATAAGGAAGGGAGGAGGGAGAAGGAATGAAAGAAACTATCAAATACCTACTTAATGAATTTCTAAGAAGTAAATGTCTTAGATATTTATAACAGGATGAGCTGTTATGAACAAGGATATACTTACTCGTAATAGTTATGGTAGTATAATCATTAGTAGTGGACAAGTGGAGCTTTAACTGAAGTATCCATTCCGCATCGAGGATCTCTACGCAGGTTGCGGTGTAAACTGCCTCCACAGTAATTTGTAAGGTTGGAGTTCCCGGGTCTGATTACTCTGGACCGCCCAAATTGACCTTGGGTTTCTCGTAATTTTCCATGACTAGTAGACTTCACTCGTGTGCGTTTCCTATCTATCATATTTTATCTGTTATATATTTCCCCAGTTCCCTTCACTCCGTTTCTATCTTTGTTTCGGGTGCATTTCTAGGTTTTGTGGCGTGAGGCGGTGACGGATAAATGGTGCGGATCTTTACTAGAGGAAAACAACATTCTGTATGGACATAAGTACTGCCTGGCAGGAGGGTCGTTGATCGCACTTTGTAATAGCAGCAATTGTTTCCGAATCAGGAACACAACTATTTGTTACTAATGGATTCATGTATTGAGGCTACTTTATACTAGCCTCATGCCAAAATAACTGAAAGCAATTCGTAATTCGTAAACAATTATAATTATATCTCTGTATTATTACCCTTAAACTTCTCATAGTAATATCAGTTGTTTACAACTATCTTTAGAAAATAAAAAAGCAGTAAAAAATCTTTCTATGTAGATCTTAGTTTTGAATGGGTATATTTTATTCAAATTCTCGAATCATATCTTTAGAAAATGCTGACCACTTAGACAAGCTTTTTATGTTTTCTTTTGATTTGCATAATTTCTCTCTCCCTCTCATATTCTCACTCACTCACAACCACACAGTCTGTGGATATAAGGGCTCATAGAAATTTCGACCTGCGTTTTTGATGAAAAATTCCTCTAGCTATTAGCGTGGGACTTAGAAAACAAGGTATCTATAATTTTCAACGTAATTACAGCCCTTTTGGGTATTCTGTTAAGTTTTCTTGCTGAACGAACTTCTAGTATAAGCCAATCTGGTATATTCGGTGCTATCGTTAAATATCACAATTATTACTATTGGTGAGAAGCAGTTATAAAAATTATACATTTATCTATGACACATATTGCTCAAGGTTGAAAGATTGGGGATGGGCACACATGATCGAGATTGTAAATTATTAATATGAGAAGGTATCTGTTACACAAAATGGTATGAAATTATTTGTCTTTTATAACATTGAAAATTACAGTGGTTACGTCGAAGATAGGTGACAAATCCTACTCCCCTACTGCAAAGAGTTGAGTTTTCCTCTTTCACGATTTTTCTATTGTACCAGTTTGTCTTCCTGTGACAAGGATAAATAATTCCTGCATGCTTACTATCAGATTATTCTACATTTTCCCATTTTCACATAATCGAAAGTTTATTTATTTCAACATCTTTTAGTGTCACGAACTGTTTTGTAAGGAAGCCAATGACCTTGTAATTCATCGCCCTTAAATATACATACTTTCTTTTTTAATTTGAGTGCAGAATTACATTTTAGTAGTGTACCCCCAAAACTACTTGTAAAATCTTATGATATTCCTCCGACGAAGTTTGCGGAGGTGTTTTGTTATTTAAGGTGACATTATATCGGTTCTAAAAATGTACTTATATCTACCGTGATGGTTAACTGTATTTGCATTATCCATCCTTCGCGGTTTGCCATTCTCTAGACAGTAAATTAAATAGTCTTATAATCAGGCATAGGAATTCTCAAGCAGTCGGATTCAAGTAATCTACTCTCAAAACAATGAAGGTCAATATTTACTGTTGACAGGGAAATAAGGTCTAGTGACTGCTGTCTACAGCAAAGGATGGAGCGGTTTGTTACGACATTCCAGTGTTACGTTGAAGGACGTTAAGAAAAGAGTGTTCTGTAGTAACGTATGAAGTTCACATTCGAAAAATCCTGGGTTCCTTAACTGCTCTGCTCTTAGGTTTATCACGATTTCTTTGGTCAGGATGCGAATTCCCATGTGCTTCTTCATCTATCACGAAGAAGTAATCACAATGTATCTATGTAAGTCGTAGTGCGTGAGCTCCTGTGTCCTTGTGAAATATAAGCTAAAATATATTTTTCTTTCGTCCTGAGTTTAATGATTCATATTCTAGCGTGCTCGTATTCTTGAAATAGTGGTAGGTTATACTATACATTGGTTTTGCGATTCCTCACTCTTTCCGTGCTATCACTGGAGACAAGTAATTTAACACTAATGGCCAATTTCACCAACAGATATTAAGACTTAACACGAGTTTAGCAATACTTAAAACAAAAATTGCAATGCACCTACAAGTGTTAGCTTGACACTCGTGTTAAAGCTCTTGTTAAACTAACAGCCAAATTTCTGTTGTTAAGTCCTTAACAGTTGTAAATAGTCAAGGTGGTGGGCATGAACTCAGCTGTTGATGTCGATTTGCTATATTTAAGACCGTCTAAATGGCATTCGTAATAGAGTATGGCCTATGAGGAGAAATGATTTTGAGGAGCTATCAGAAGAAAATTTTCTACGGAGGTATAAACTATCGAAAGAAGTTGCTGTGAAGGTAACTGCGGAAGTGCAAGAGAGGCTAGAACATGCATCGAAAGGAATATGCCGATCTCGCCTTTACTTCAAGTATTAATATCTTTGCTATTTTATAATTCACTGAATTATGCGGATAATACATTTTCCACCTCTCGTCTTGAAACGTTCGAATCACTTGTCCTTCTTCGCACCTCGTTTTAAATGTACGTAATACTCAGTTAGAATATGCATGGAAAGGAATATGCCGAACTCGCCTTTGCTTCAAGTATTAATAACTTGGCTATTTTATAATTCACTGAATTATGTGGATAATACAGTGTCCACCTCCCGTCTTGAAACGTTCAAGTCACTTGTCCTTCTTCGCACCTCGTTTTAAATTTACACAATACAGACGAAGTTGTTTGGTGCTTGTAGTAGTGACACATGCATTTGAATTAAATTCGTTTCCAATATTTTCCCACGTGACATATTTCTCCTTTAGATTCACCGCATCCGCCCTCTTATTTTACACGATATCCTTACAATTCCTCACCAATTCAATGAACAATTCTTTCTCCATCGATGAGAAATTTGTCTCACGGCTTTGTTTACAATTTTGTTCACCCGCCATTTTTTCAGCTGTGTGCAGACGAAAATGAAAACAAAAGTGCATCACAGTACTTGCAGAAAATAATACGACTTATATATAGCCTTCTATAGCTGTAATATTTACAAGTTTCTTGGCGTTAACACGTGTTTGTTAACATTTTCAGAAAACAGATTGGTGAAATGTAAGAAATTTAACAGTTTTGTAAGCGCTGTGACAATTGTTCGTTATATTTGTTAACGTCAAATTTAACATCTGTTGGTGAAATCGGACATAAGTGTCTAAAACTAAGTGTTGAACTAGTCACTGCAATGGCAATAAGTGTTTCGGAAGTTGTTCATACAATCTTAAAGCTGATAAGTATGTATATAATTGAAGCCTTCTAACATGATGGAGGACAGTGGACCAACAATACTAGTAGGTATGTGCAGTTGTTACTGACAGTCAAATCTATTGTAATTCACTTGAGCTACTTCTGACCACATGGATTTAGTGCCATATAATTAATTCCAGACATACATAAGAGCGTCGTACTATTGTATTCCTTAAAATTAAACAAAGAAGGCTATTCTTTTTTGGAATCCTTCCCAGTGCCTTGTGGCACAAAATGTGTAGTGACCTGTTCGGCGAAATTTCATCTAACCTGACGTTGTGTTTTAAAAAAGTTAATGCCGTTAAACACCATCCAGCTGGATAGCAAGAACATATGTTCCCAGTAAGAAAATACCCAAATATGTATAACCCCTGAACCACAAGTTAAAATTATTCGGTGTTAACCTGATATATATTTTTCATGATAATTTGATTTGCATTTAGCTAGTTTAGTCTATCTCTTAACTTTAACATTAATACAAAACCCTTTTAGAATAAAAGGGACTTCACAGGGGGTTGGTGGAAAATTCAAAAGCTGTATTATTACGCGGAAATTTTCTGATATTTAACTGTGGAAATACAATCAAGTTGACTTTTCAACTCTATTTGCTACAATGTGATACACGACAACCTTCAGTCTGTGCATGAATAAAAATAAAATAAAACGGTGATCTTGTTTACTATATATCTTTAAAAAGTTGTATTAGAGATTTGCTCATCTATCCAATACAGTTTTGCTGTGAAATCATATTTTGGGTGCGTAGGGAGGACCTGCAAACGTCAATAAAAATTAAATGTATTGGCATATTTAGACTTCCATCAGCCTTATTCAGTTTCACATGCCTGACGCAAGTGTTTCTATTTATATAGGTTATTTGTAGGGAGAAGTAATCGATCAAATTGAATTCAGAAGGATATCATACTACTATAAGGAGATATAATTATTTTTTGTTTTAGTTTTCTTATGTTTTCTTAGTTGCTAAGCTTAACTCTTAAATATTATATATTATTGCTATAATGCTTCTATTAAACACAACCAATTTTAATCTTACGTTATATGCATTTTTCGTAGAGTAATATTAATTTTTTCTACCAGCAAAGTTTCGTGTATGTTCTTTTATAATTATGTTCTTTTACAGAGAAAGAAGACTAATCCACGAACACCTCGGTATTGGTAAAACAAGGGAAGTTGAAGAGGAGGAAGTAGACGAAGAAGATTTATGTTCTATTATGTCTCCAAACGTGTTGGCACTCTGACTCTTTTACACACAATATTACATACGCGCAGCGCACGCAATAATTAGTTCAATTTTTATATGTTATAAATATTATGATAGTTAAAATCTATGTCCTTTACATATTACATATTCTTAGATGCTGTTGGAGAATACCTGTATGGTGCTCTGCCAGTTCACCTTTGTGTTCTTGTATATGGGGACGAGTAAAAACTTAGGTTATGCAACAAAAATCTCAAATGCAGAAACAAGTTTATCAACACGTCAATAAAACCTTAAAGGGAGAATGTGAATCTTCCAAGGCCCATGTTCCAACGTGTTTATTCCTACATAAGCGAACATTTTGAACATTTGTCCTTGTCTTGATGCGAGGATTTTCGCATTTTTACTGGCATTTTCCTATCTCACAAAGTGCAAGATGCAGGATGCACTTTAGTAAATTTCAAGGAAAATACTTCACTGCCTTGAAGACTAACGATATTCAGGAAGGTCTAAATGTTTGCCTTCAAACTTATGCATTGGCACGAATTGCAGCAAGACCAAGAGTGGGATAGGCCACCCTTCATCTTGACAAGGTAAACGTGGCACACTAAATTAATATTCCTTTAAAATCAAGATTTGCAAGAACGCCCAGAGTCGAGGCTTTGGACTACCTTTATATTATTATCATAGCCACGCATCTGAATATACAAAAGTAGATTGTCAGGTTTGACTTTCACCCTTGGGTAGCATCTGGAAATAGTGGCTGTTTCCGCGCTTAAATTCGTTTCAAGGTTTCCATGAGCGGAAATGTCCTTGACATTGTCCACGGAGGTTTCCAACTCTCACCAAAATATTCGTGTTCTTTTAAAATGTGTTTAGAAAGTTATAAAATGTTCTCCTGGTTACCTGGAGGAGGTATCGAAAGTACATACTCCAACTAAAATATCCACCTCGTTATTTCACTTAAAACACGCAATTGTCAATCTCTGGTACAAAGAGAAACAAGTTATAGCTTTTAGTGATAGTCATAGAATAGTATAACTTATATGAAAATCCAAATAAATGCCAAGCTCTGTAATTAATTCTGGCCTCTTTCAAGGATGTAAACTTTTCTTTATATTTTCCAACACCAATAAGATTTTAATTTGGCTTTTCTTTACCAACGGGTCTCTACAACCTTTTAAAATATTGTGTTTTGGGCATTGGAGCTTTGAAGTGAAGTTTATATCCCAAATGCTCTATAAATACTCTCTGAAATACTAGTAGCTATAATTACTACTTTTCTATTAATATTTGCCTAATTATTTTTAAGAGAAGCCATAAAACATATACAAATACTACCATAGATTAAATATTAATCATGTTCAAATATCGAATGTGAGAATTTTAAGAGCTTCAGCTGTTTCTGAAATATTCGAATGTTAAACATGTTACTTTTGTGTGTTAAAATATATTATAGTACCTATTAGTGCTTGAAAACATGCCTTTAACTTCCTTTACTTTCTATGATGTGGGAATAGCGTGTCTGCCTCATATTCAAGAGGCATCGAGTTCGAATCTCGGCCAGAGCGTCTCATATTTAAGGTTTTATTCTATATTATCCTGAAAGATGAATGTTGGGTGGATCCTGGGCTAATTTGAACATAATTTCATTCATTGTCCGATATGACCTACGTTGGTGGACGTTGAAAGAATCCTCTTGTACCAACTACGAATGTGTAACAAAACTATTTTAGCAAAAGTTTGCCTTGAATAGCATGAAACAGAAAGTTAAGCTTATCTAAGAATATACTTAGAATCGAATAAAAATATACAATACTGAGGGGAAAATGTATGTGGATGAAGTGCAACCTTTTTCTTTTTTAAATGTAGTGCTGGAAGGCGATTTTTATATTTCGTCAAGCATGATATTTAATTTATTTCAGTGCTGTAGTTTATATCATATGCAAGAAGGTATATTTGGGAACCTGATAAAATTTTATTTAAACATTCTTTAATTTACAAAATATTAAGCCGACAATACAAAATGAGTTACTGCGACCAAAATTAATGTTTATGACCTTTACAATGCGGAGAAAATAAATTTCATCTGGAAATCTCCCTTAAAAAGCCATAAAAGTATTTCTGGACTAGAATCCACACAAACCTCAACTGCTAACTCTGTTTTCAAAAGGGCAGTGAGCTAAAATACAATAGTTATCATAACGCTTAAGATTCTTGTACTCTATAAATTCCGAAGATTTTAAATGGTTTACTAAGAGAGCAGAGTGTCAATTATTTGAAATCTCTAGTAGCCTTACAGTGAAGTTTCCCTAATTTTGCAGTGGTATTATACTAATTAGAACATTATCATCATTTTATTTATTTTTAACGTTATTAAAGAATATTGAAATATATATTCTTTTTCTCCGAGGTTAAGTATATTCCCCATGTACACGCTTTTGATTTACAAAAAGCTTTAAATGACACTTGCAACACGGTATTGAAAGTCTCGTTTTACGAGCAGTGTTTGCAACTGCTTTTTGTCATCGCAGCTTTTAACTGCGAGAATTATTAACCATTTAAACCGTCACTTGAGCAACAGGTTAATATTAAAAACTTAACGCAGTAAAAATTATGCAAGATGTCGAAGGACACAAGAGGGAACATCAAATTATACCAAGGAAGAGAATAGAGAATGCTGAAGAGACAAAAAGAACTATAAAAAATTGCAAAGCAAAATATAAATTACTTTTGATAAGCACGAGAGAGAAAGAGGGAGGGGGAGAAGAAGGAGGAGGGGAGGAGGAGGGGGAGACAGAAGTGCTCCTTACCACTTGTATGAAGCTGCAAATGTAATTTACTCGTTTTTTTCTTGGTGATGAATATTAGTCGAAAAACAACAACTTTTTAGATTATATATATTCAAGGTAAAAGGTTAAGGTCACACGCAAACCAACGGAGAGGCTCGGTAATCCTGGACAGCACATTTTACATAGGTTACAGGCCCTTGTTGTCCCTAGGGGGGGCAGGAATGATGGACAGACCGAATTACGTTTGGATCCAAATACGGATGGGCAAAGAATGGACATTACTCAGTTCAAACACTCGGACGCCACAACCCCCCCCCTCCCCTTTTTATTGTAATTTACGTCCTCCAACATTTAGTCATATCGGACGATGAATGAAATGGGTAAAAAAATGCTCAATCCGTCCGGAATCCATGGATCTTAGAGTTACCCGACATTCATCTTTCAGAATAAGGGAAAAGACCGGAAAAATCCTTATCCAGGTAAATCACCCTGACCGAGATTCAAACTGAGGACCTCTTGAACGTGAGGCAGACATGCTACCATCTACGCTACCGAGGCGGGCCCCCCATATCATTCGGCTATCTTCACCGAGGATATGGGAAAGACCCTAAGCGATGCCAGAGAAGAAACGTCTACAGTGGCATGTCAGTAAACCTACCACCTAAACGCAATCATTCGAAAATCGTTATAATCCGGAAACCGATGACAACGAAGGAAATGGCAGGGTAGTGAAGGGTAGGAAATTCATGATGGAAGAGAAACTATACTGGCAATCGCCTACCGTCCAGGAAACCACTAAGAACCCAAGAGTCAAAGTAAGCGGACGCCGGGGATCGAGTACAAAACCTCCGGAATGCAAGGCGCACACGTCACGGCGGCGCCACATACCTTAATCTCGTTTATAGCAACTGTACTGGTTCATCTACCTTTTTAATGTGACATTACAGGACTCAGCTCTGATAAAATATTACGAAAGCTACAGATACGGGAAGATTTCAATGGACTCCTGATAATAAAATATACATTTATATGGTCAGTTCTTATTTGTTAATTATCAGAAAATAAAATGTCGTTCTCTTGGAGGGGGAAAATGTTAGGCTCCTCGCTATGTGTAAAGTCGTAGGACAATTTACTGCTGGTACACAAATTGTAAACACTTAGATACAACATCACAACTTTTAACCTTCAAATAATTCTTATATAAGAAGTTCTCCTTCTACTCACATTATGTGTCTCATATTATATTTTATCTTATGTAATATCAAATTAAGGTACATAGACCTGCTTATATGCATAAACCTTGCATATTACTTACTGCTCGGGTATCAAATCAGTCGTCCCCAAATGAAACCAAGGAGAGTAAATGGAAGCTTGTGTTTGTTCAAACTGCAAAGGCTTAAAGATGTAAGAGTCAAAATATCGAAAAACTTTATTGCCACAGAACACATTTTAAAAAATTGTTTTTTAGATGATTTTTATGTTTTTCATTAGTAACTTTTTCTCTTCTTTATTTTGACATTTACATAACATTTACGAAATCCATTCAGCATTAGGTGGATTTTGCGCTGTTGATGACATATTTGATACGTACGTTTCACTCAAATTTATTAAACAAATAATACGAGGGCTGTTCAGTAAAGAATGATCACAATTATTTTGCTTGACAAAGCACCTTTACTCATCCTCATAATTTTGATGGTCCTTCTCAAAATAGTCTCCCCTAAATGCGATGCACTTGTCCCAGGATTTCTGCCAGTCTTTAAAGACATGCTTGAAACCATTTTAGAGATCCTTCAAAATCGCCTCCGCAGCTTTCACCACTGCTTCTGATGATGGATAATGCCTCCCACGAGGGCGTTTCTTCAAGTTAGGGAATAGAAAAAAGTCACATAGGGCTAAATCCGGACTATAAGGAGGGTGAGGGATGCACTTCACGTTGATTTTTGCAAGATATTCAGCAACAACATTGGCAATATACGGCCGCGCATTATCCTGGTGCAACATCCAGCCTGGTTCACGGAAATGTGGTCTTTTGCGCCTAATATAGACTTGTAATATTTCCAGGACAGCCCTTTAGTATTGTCCAGTTACTGATGTGTGTGAAGGTACAACATGCTGATAAACCATATGTCAAAGAATGAGATGACTATAACTTTCCTAGCAGAAGCAACCACTTTTGCTTTTGGGGGGTTGGTGATGAAGGAGATTTCCACACTGAGCTTTGCTGTTTGCTCTCAGGATCAAAATGATGTAGCCAAGTTTCATCAGCAGTGATTACGTTTGAAAGAATCTCCGGATCTTCCTCTAACATCAACTTTAACTGCATGTTGCCTCCGTTGCAGCGATAGGCTATAATGTATATGTCTGAACTTGCCTGGTTCTCACAGGCGGGAACCAGGAATAGCAACAATGAAACTACTACGGTGTCTTTGTTTCACATTAAGCTAACAGAATATAATAAGATTGAATTTTAGTGCGAAAAATTATAACCGTAAAAAATTATGATCAATCTTTATTGAACAGTCCTCGTATTTTGTTGAAAATCACTGCACCTGTTTTGAGGAAATAAAAAGTAAGTATAATTTTTAAATATGAACAATATTTTACAGTTCAGGAATTTTTCTGTAAATCTTCCTATCTTGTTCTTGGATGGAGCTGAAATTACAAACCAAGTTTTATAACTATCATACTGCTTGTTTTTGAGCTGTTATTCTTTGGCAGATATACATAGAGATAAATGCTTAGGGGTGAATTTTCTTGAAACACCTACATCCAATTTTAGGATGAATTGTAATATTTCTGCTGTTTCTGATAATGGAACTCATTATTGTTCCTCAACAAAATATGAATTTTACTGTAAATTGCCATCTACATATCCGATCTTTTCCAGGCAAAAGAAATCTAGAGTTAAAATATTTTAAACTCAGGCGTTTTAAGATTAAATATATTAAATGATTACATAAATGATTAAATGATTCGATAAGTGCTCTATAACTATTCTTCATTTTGTGTGCATCTCTGCGTACTTCACTTAAAACTTTAAGATTAACACATTTAGATATAGATAAGAGAATATAAACGAACTTGGATCAAAACCTTACCCCAAGTTTTGCTAAGATCCGTGAAGAAAAATTAATATATTCTTATTAATTGGAAGTTAGTTAAAATAAAATTAAGTTATTGTTAAAAACTATGTAAGAAGACGATCAGGTTCATACACTATCACCAGTTTTTCTATTAACTAAAGCATAAGTCAGAAGATACTCATGCTATTTTTATGCACGATTTAGATAAAAAAGAAGCTACAGTTTTTAATGGAATCAACGATAATCTCTTCCTATTTAAATGTTAGTCTGTGCACCTTCTCTTACAACTAGACGTCCTTTATTCTAAGGGAGTGACATTGATGGCCTAAGATGTAAAGTGGTATTGCTTAGAATGAAGAACGTCATGTAAAAGAAAATAGTCTGGACACTTCACTAAACCAACAGTCGAGCTAGTCCATAGTATTCTGAAAAATTCACAAACATTATTTAAATTTTCATGACCTGTAATTGTCTTTATTTTCTGCCGAAACTGATCTACATTGAATATTTTTGTATCCCTATGAGCCTTGGGGATCTTCGAAAATACTGCTATGTGTTACCGTTATGTCTTCTGAACTTTTTAGATACACGGTAACAAAATAACTGGCCAAACAGTGAATCAGAAACTTCAGTAATATGTCACATACCACCTATATGTTCAATGTGAAAAGGAGATGAATAAGCTAAATTACGTCTTGCAATGATATAGTAGACATCATGTGGAATATGCATTCAGAGTCGAATAAAAAGGTTACGGACAGTATTACTTCTACTTTAAGCTCACCTCAATTAATGAAAGCTAATTTGAAAGTATATATGTGTCGTTTAAACTTGAAGAGTTGAGACAGCCTTGCAACTGAGTAACTCTAGCGAGCCATTTGTCAGTCAGTCGTGAGGCATATGGCATGATGTACCAGTACTATGTATAGAACTTTCAAATGTTAAATTATTTAATTCCGGTAAATGAATTGTCATTACCGTTTCGGGAACACAATGGTAAATTCATTTATTTCTGATAAATATATGATTCAGATTTTTAACTCCTAAACTTTAAAAATCCCTGTAAATGGCACATTTGCCATCGAAAAAATTGGACATGTAACGTAATATATTACGTTTCTTTAGGGAAAATATAGAATTATGTAACTTAAATATGCTGTTTACCTGATGTGAAAGAGGTTGTGGAGTTCCCTTTTTTGAATATTGGATGGTTTAGTTTAAACTTTGTGGTATCTTAAGCAACATTTTGAAGTATCAAGAATAATAAGCATCATGTGAACATGATTTCAGGAACTGAGTAACAACGTTAATACGTTTCTTTTTTATTGAATATCATTTATTTTTAAGTTTCTTTCACATGTTGTTCTCACAAGAAATTATTTTTTTGTGTTCCCATTTACTCAAATATTTCAGATATAACTTCATTACAATTGCCTATGAATGTCAAAGATTGCACTCAATTTAGTATTACTTTAGTAGAGGTAACCTAAGTGTAAATAGATTTGAAAATATAACTGCGTGCAGTTTTATGTTTTTCCACCTTGTTTGGCTACAAATTCTGAAGAACTACAATTTTATGCAAAAATTACCCATTATCTCTCTAACTAATTAGTACAGAGTGTCCAAATTTCTACCATCCGCTTATAGTTAAATAAGCTTTATTATAATTAATTTTTTATTCATATAGCGTAGTAATTTTAAAAATATACTATTATTATTCAGTTCAATTTTTGGCATTAATATATGGTGATAGCTTCTCTCTTGATAATTACCTTTATCAATGTACTCTATTGCTCAAAGTATTATAAAATTCAGCTAATTATTTTAAATAATTTCTCAGAAAATGGACCGCCAAATAATTGGTAAGAGGGGGCATTTAGACTCCTCTCGGTTCTAGAAGATACTTTTACTGCTGTTTAGTTTTGTGGGTTGTCAATGTCTCCCTGGTTCACTGGGCAAACTTGCTGAACTTCGATGATATCCTGGGATAGGGCCTTCTTGTCATTACCTCGAAGATTGAGCCTTTAATAAGAGGATCCCACGGTAGCACTTACTGCGGAGTTTCGTGGTTCAAATCACGGCCGTCAAGTTGACTCTATCTATCCAAAATCTTAGCCTATAATAGTAAGTCGTCACAAACGGTGTTCCTTGGATGCGAGCGCCCCTAGTGGTCTACCAGGGAAATATATGAGTCAAATGGAGAATTTAATGTCATGACGGCAAGTTGACCATGGTAGCTCAATGGGTTAGAGCGACTGGACGGAAACCAGGAGATCCGTGGTTCAAATCCCGGCCGTGGCATTGAATTTTTCAAGTTGACTATATCTATCCAAAACCTAAGCCTATATACGGTTGGAGTGAAGAAATTATTAATTTCCATCAATTATCTTTTGTTAAAATTTATTCACAAATAACAAATATATAAGTAAATCGAAAGGTGTTTAAACTGTAAATAATTTCTTAAAACTAAATGAAAATTGCAAAGAATGTTTATTAAACATTTTAGTAAATAAAAGTTTTCACGTTTTGTGACCACAAAGATAAATGTAAACCTAGATTATATGATAAAAAAATAATACAGGTTTTAGTACAGCCATAGGCTTCCCAACTTTGTACACATTATTCTTACAACTGTTTATTCTGCCTACTTCATGTTAATCGAGATAGACGTTTATAGAAAAGTTTTTTTTTTATATATTTTCACGTAGGTACAATAGCTGATAGTTATGCGTGGCTTTAAAACTTCCTTCGGTTTCAACCCCTTTGAGAAAAACGTTGGAAAATTGAAACCAATTTCAAGGAGTACCTAAACAAATTAGTTCTTAAAAAGTTCTAACAAGTTACTTAAAGAGGATTTACAGACTTTTAAATATTTTATTCTAATACTTAAATGCAATTTTAAAATATGTATTACAGCGTTTACAAACACCTTCCTCAAATTAGCAATTATTTTTGTTTAGTAATATTCTATGCATTACCAGTTTCGAAAAGTTTCTCAGAATGAAGAGGACGTCACAGGATAACCCCAAAAAGCTAGTAAATTGCATGTATCCAGATAAATATATGGCATTTTAATCAAGATCCTTTCAGGCATATTTGAAATAAAGAAATATTTTGGATAGAAATGACTATACAAAGGTTAGTTCTAGGAAGAGGGATAATTTCAGAAAATCTTTCTCTCACATCCTTGGAAGAGTTGAACATAAATACCAGGCATGCTTTTTAAGTCAGTACTGTTTCGGAATTAAAAAAAGACGAGCATAGATATCGCAATAATTTTATTTGTACATGAAAGCCTGTACTTTAATCTACTTTTCTACATAATTTCCGTGAATATTGAGGCACTTGTCATAACGTGGCACCAGTTTTTGAACACCTCCTCATAAAATTCTGCCGTCTGATGTGTTAAGTATCACGACCGTTTTGACTTTGTTATCGTCTTGAAGACGCTGGCGCCCAGATGTTTCTTCAGGTACAGGAACAAATGGTAGTCCCTGGGCGACAGATCAGGGCTGCATGGAGGATGATCTAGAGTTTCCCATTGTAAAGATTTGATGAGATCTTTGGTTCGATTAGCCACATGTGGACGGGCATTGTCATGCAGCAAAACGATACCCTTACTCAACTTGCCACGTCTTTTGTTCTGGATTGCACGGCGCAGATTGTTCAATGTCTCACAATAAGACGCTGCATTGATTGTCTCATTACGAGGCAGAAACTACAGTAGAAATACTCCTTTTCTGTCCCAAAAACTGTGCACATGATTTTCCAGGCAGAAATTGTTTGCTTAAACTTCACTTTCGTGGGTGATGATGAATGTCGCCATTCCATGGATTGTTGTTTCGATTCTGGTGTGAAGTAGGCCACCCATGTTTTGTCACCAGTAACAATTTGGTCTAAAAAGTCTTCACGTTCATTGTGGTACCACTCAAGGAAAGTCAATGCACTGCCTAAACGTTGGGTTTTGTGCAAATCCGTCAACATTTTCGGAACCCAACGTGAAGACAATTTCCGGTACTTCAAGTTCTCGGTCACAATACGATACAAAACACTACGAGAATATTGAGGAAAATAGTCGCACAATGATGAAATTGTAAAGCATCTGTTTTCTCTCACCTTTTCGTCCACTTTGTGCACCAAATCTTCAGTAACGACCAAAGGAAGCCTACTCCGTTCTTCATCATGCATATTTGTGCGGCCATCTTTAAATGCTCTCACCCATTTCCTTACCATTCGATGACTCATAATGTTTTGTTCGTAAACTTCACAGATCTCACGATGAATATCGAACAGTTTTATGCCTTTAGCACTAAGAAATCGTATAACAGCCCGTACATTTGTCGGAGGCATCTTAAACATTCAGTAACCAACGTATACAATGAAGAATCAGACTGTAATGGCGTCAGTGCGTAGAAAAGAGATGTAGGTAACCAGCGCGCAGGTGCGGAACGCCGACCCTAGCGCTGCGGCGGCGGAATCGCAAAACGGTACTGACTTAAAAAACATGCCTCGTACCAAGTGTAGTGTATAACCGATTTTTTTAACCTTTTCACAGACAAACAGAGTGACGCTCGCATCCAAACACGCACTCACACAGCTACACACTACCATATAAAAATGTTTTTCCAAAAATGTTCCTCTTTATTCAGAAATTCTCAAAATATATTTTCTGTGAAACCACAGCATGTAATTTTTGAGTGGAATGCAATACTTTATCTACTTACTGTGAGTATTTAGAGGAAAATTAAGATAACTAACAAATACATTATATTTTATTTTCTTCTGAAAGTCTGCCTGCTGCTGCATGATACTAAGCATTTGGGAAAAATGAAGGGAGAATATAGAGGCTGCAGAGTATTGTTGGCTTATTAACAGGTTATTGCATAAGTTCTGCTACTTTTTATTTTTTATTTTTAAGCGGAAGTTTTATGGGCAAAATAATAGAACGCTTTGTTCTTATCCGTTGTATTTTTATGCAGTACTTACTTCTTTCAGCTCAATAAAATGTAGTGCAAAGTCGCGAGTGCTCGCGAGCACTTTCTATAGCTTAGGTACCGCGGTTAAATTTAAAGAGTAGATATAATCTGCTCCTTGTTGTCGACTTGACATTCTTAGACAAGTTGAAATCTGAAGTGAACTTCAGCAGCAGATTACTTCTTTTAAATAAAGAAATCAGTAACAGCAAGCTGTAGGCGAAACATTGATGTCCATGAGCTTGAGAATCTCTCTCGTTACGTGATAGAAGTTAACGATGTCACTTTATGGCAGCATGCAATAAATCAATAGATGGGATCATGTAATTGTCTTTGTTACATTGTTGGAAATTGAATTTTAACAATGAGTTGCTCATATTTTTCAACATGGCGCTCAATTATAGCGCTAGTAATATTAGCTACTAAGCAATAATAAACTTAGTCTTTGTGATGATAACACAAATCATAACCTTAACTTCAAAAAATCCTACAACTTCGAATTCTAGATATTTCGAAGAAAGATTTATTTTGTTGTATATAAACAGTTTTAGAAAACTCTTCTAGCCGTTCAAAATCAGGATTAAATTATTGTTTTGCCATACTGGGAATATAATTGCCCAAATATGAGGTTTCAGGGCATGTGCACAGTTGTGTGCAAATTGCACGTGAAATTTTAAAATTAGATTTTATCTTACTCTTTTTTTATTTAGAAGTACACATCGTGTTCAATTTCTTTCAAAATTTCAGAATACATTTCATTTAAGTATAAAATGGAAAACAAACAAAGAAACAAAACTGAAAACTGTTTCAACTCCGGTAATGAAAGAGTTTAATGTTAAAAATTTAACCTTTTATTGTAAACAAGTACATTTGAGTAAGAAATATTAAACAGTTAGAACCTTTCTTTTTATTTCAAAATATCTGTTAAGTGTAGGGATTCAATTTTGGAAAATTGATTTGAAAATTGCAATTTTAGAACCATGGGATTGTGAAAAAATAATTTTGTTCGGTTCATTTTGAACGAATAGGTTATTGAAATTCTGAAAATTATTGATTAGAATTTTATAGAAATGAGATAAACAGTTGCAATACCGACACATAAGATATTGAAACTGATTTTATCATTTAACTTATTTAATTTGTACTTCCGATTATCTTTTTTACAGTTTCGTTGCTATATAAATGCCGGATTTCATACTCAGTAGCACGACCGGAAGTGTTACCTCAAAATAATGTAAATAGATATTTCAGGAAGGTAATTACACAACTAAGACAATCTATCAACACTCTACAGAAGAATATAATAAAGAATTCGACTAAAAGCTAACGTAGTGTCCAAAATTATAATAGGCATATACACATGAAACAAAATAACAACGAAATATATAGTACAGGAAGGCGACTACGTAACTAAGGCTTCTGCATAGCATGCAGACATTTATTAGGATATTTGTTTGTAATTTAGAGTTATAAAAAGAAATATGTTAAATATTGGGAATATTGAACTCAGAGAAGAGGATAAACAGTAGTTGTGTAATGTCGATTTGGGGGAGGGCTTGGTTAGGAGCTGGTCTACTGATTCTAAGTTGGCTGGTTAGTCTTGGAGCCGACCCAAATAAATAGTAGATTTACTGGCACGTAAAGGAACTCCTACGCGAAGTACTTCCGACGCACTAATATGATTCTGACAATTGACAACGAAGTTAACAGGGGAAAAAAAATAATTGTGTAATTTGCCTTCACTTAATTGTAACGTTGTAATCTGTGATCTTTGCTGATACGTGCAATAACTAAATTAACACTAAGTACTGCTAATGAGCGTCCTTGTTTTAGAATATTGCAGACAAGTGGGGGAAAATGAAACTGGCCACATAAATTTGAAAGAAAGGAAAAATGAAGAAAAATAAAACAATGTGAGATACTAAACATTAACATAAACTGGTTGTGTGATTGTAACCTAGAGCTGGAGCATATCCTGAAGAACACAATGTCATCTGGAGGGGAGGCCGGCCAAATGTTATGGTGGGGAGGGTCGCAGGAACTTTATATACATGTTGGGACTGATGAAAAACAGGCACTTTACCATCCGTCAGTGCATCCTAGAGGGTGTAGGGCTACCACCACAGGTTTAAAATGGTCACCTCATTCTTGCTCGTTCTTCTAGTGCCGCTCGCCAGTGCAGCAATACGTGAGTACCACCTTTCACTTTCAAAATACATACCTAATAATATGTGTTCGTACGAAAGCCAATTGTAACTTCTGTCTTTTAAAACAACTACAAACATCTGAAAGCAAATCAATATTTTACTGAATGTTTATCAGTTTTCTTTATCTGTGATTATTTCTTTTATTGTGACAGTTCTTCTATCATATTCTCAAATCAAAACAAAAACAAAATTATGTAAAAGGCAAAAGGCCATTTCATAGAACAAACATTTAGGATTTAGTTCCAGATTTTGTCCTGAATTTGCACAGGAGTGAAGAACAATTAAAAGCAATCATAAAATATACATTTACAGTGAACTTCGAAATCCATGTTTATTAAAAATATCTCTATCTATCCAGTAGTGAAACATAAGACTTTTCTTTTTCATATACAGCCATATAAATCTGATTAGTACCAAATTTTATAAGCATACATCACACTACGGCTTGAATATCTTAGAGACAATCTCGGAGAGTAAAAGTCAAAAACTTTGTTTTGGATCTAATAATTTTTACATCTTTGTATATTATTTAGTCTTGAAATGATTGGATGTTTCTATTATTAATTATATTATTTAATGCTTAAGAATACAAATAGGGAGTGGCACTGGTAATACATGGAAACGAATTGATTAGCTTGAGTGTCCCAAGCGAAAGTTAAATGCCACTGCCCGGCTTTTGTCAGTAACGAGGAGGATGCTCCTGATCGGATTTGATATGCAGATCTTCCATTCATTACTTTAAACCAGTGGTATTTTGATTTAATTATTATCAGAGATACTAAAATGACAATTAAATATGTGATTTGAATTTTTATGAACAGTCCAATTCCACTTGGTCTTACTAAATTGAAGTAATTGTAAAGATAGGCCAGGTGTCGGGAAGGATTCAAACCGATTAAAACATAATCAATTACATTATTTTTTGATAGAAATAATGTTTTTCTAGCTATCTATGCTTATATTTAATTTTACCTTTTAATATTCTCTTTAAAGTACCATCAATGTGAAAAAGGTCTTTATTGTCTAAATTGGAGCTGTTTTAAGAAAGGGTTGTGATTGACGTTAAGTGTCATAAATTGCACTTTCTAAATAAATGGAAACTTGCATGAGAGAAGTTTATATATACATCTTGTGATTGCTACACATTTTCCAGGGTCTAGATACAATAAATATTCTCTTAACATGCACTTTTCTGTTCCATATGGTTTTAAAACTAATATTAATAAAATAAAATTTAAATTCAATAATAATAACACCACCTTGCGGCTTCCTATGTTGGCCTCCTCGAGTTTGTTTTCTCACAGAAATCATATATATATATATATATATATATATATATATACAAACACACACATATATATGTATGTATTTTACGTCCTCCAACGTTAAGTCATATCGGACGATGAATGCAATGGGTGAAATGATGCTCAAATGAGCCCAGAGTCCATAGAGCTTAGAGTTACCCGACATTCGTCTTTTAGGATAAGGGAAAACCCTGGAAAATCCCTTATCCAGGTAACTCACCCTGACCGAGATTCGAACTCGGGATCTCTTGATCGTGAGGCAGACATGCTACCACCACGCAACCAAGACGGGCTAGAAATCATATAATTATGCAGTATTAGAAAACTGTTTCTGTGGCATTATCGTATAGTATGTATTTGTCACATGGAAGTCCGGCTTTTATCATACAACGCGATTACCTTTAATATGTCGTCCAAATTTTTATTCTTGAATTTGTAAAAGTACTTAGATGATTCCAAATATTCAAAGCTTTGACACAAACTTAAGCTTCTTTCTGAAGTAATGGAATGTGTAGTGTTTAACGCCCGCTTTTACTACATACGGCACCGCAGGCGAACTCTTTCTGAAGTGATTCCATGCACACTGTACCGGAAGCAACTTGGTTTTGATGACCTAAGCTTAGTTTCTCGACGGCCTTGAGAAGAAAACAATTGATCAACAATATTCCCTTTCCTAAATGTGTTATACATATCCATTTATATGCGCGTTCATTCAACGGCTTTTGCTTTTCATTATACCTGTTAGAACCTTCTGGATGTTCATTGTTATTATGAACAGCCGGAGATACATAATACTTATTTATTATTAATACAAAAATATTTTATCATTAGTGATACGCAGATACATTAAATGCTGTAAATGAATACGTCATGTTGTTTAACATCATAGGAAACTTTTACTAAATTTAACCGTCAATCGCTATTTCAAAATAATGCATAAGACAAATAAACAAAATTTTAGTTACTTTCACATGCACCAAGAATAAATGTAAGTATTTCTGCGAATTTTGTAACTACAAAAATTTGTTTAACTTGAAAAAGTAAAGATATCTGACTTGTATTTACATAACTGGCACCGACTAATCAAGAAACTATTATTTAAAAATATTCATTATTTTATCTCCAATTAATCTTCAATTAATCGAGATATACATTTGTAGAAAGAATTACGACTTCTCATTTGAGAAATCTTGAACGAATAGTAAAGAATGTCACGAAATGGTTCCAAGGAACATATAGAAATAGAGAATCTAAGAAAGTTTGACATAAATTGGTACCTTTATGAGATCTGTACTTTTTGAGTAGTACGGTTTTTTCTATCTCTTACAGTATACCTATTATAATTATGCAAATTTCTTCAAGATTGAAGAGGAATCCACACTCGATTCCCAGAATATATATAATATATAAATTTAATTTGTCTTAAAAATAGCTTAAATATGTGCCATTTGAATCAAAGTCATTAGACGTTTTACAGAAAATAAAAGTTTCGAAAACTCTTCAACATAAACAGTAGTTTGGGTGGGGGAGGAGATTGAGACTAAATACAGATTATTTAATTTTAAGTTGTGTTTGTTAGAACACTATTTTTCACGTTATATATTACAAACCATTCTACTACGTCCCACAATATTTCTGGCAGTTACCTTTACAAGGACCTCATAAAACTATAGTATCCCATTAATAATAGTACACGAGTATCCAGTTTCTGATCAGTTCTATCTGTTATTTGCGATACTGGAAGCTGGATCTCCTTCAGGTTCAGTTTTACCCAGACAAGGCAAACACCAAATTTGTTGTAGTACTTGAAATAGAATCCTATGACCTTGCATTATGCATCATTCCAGTCCCCGGTATGGTGTGGTTTATGTCACTTTAAAATGCTAATGGCTCTCATTCCAATCTTGTATGTGTAATCTGCTTTACAATTCGATGTTTCCGGAACAAATCTTCAGATGTGTTTACGTCGCCGACTACCATTTCCTTTTAAATCTCAAGGACATCAAAACAATTTCGTCGGAAAGAAATTATAGCTTATCTAAAGATTGTTGCATGGGCTAGCTGTCAAACAAACAAGCAGATTTGACGCTCACAATAATAGGAAGTATTACGAATTTGAAGTCTGATGCTTGAAACATGTTATGACGTAATAGTAACATCTTAACAGAGCGTACAGTCCAGAAAGACACATACATAGCAACTACAAGCCAATATGAGGATAGTTTTCAATATAATTTTTCAAGGAAAGTACCGTAATGGCATACTTTATCCTGAGGAATCAAATGTAGGGTACCTCTATTAGTGTTACGAATAATTCTCAATTCGAAAATGTAAATTAAACATTAAATTACATGGAAGAGAACTTATGATGCCCATAATACGTTTGCTTTAAATGCAACGTTTTCAGTTAGTGATATCAACTTTATTTTTAAGTGAAAATATCTGTAACTTAATATAATCTTTATAATTTAAACTGGAAATGTTGCATATTTTAAGGAATACAATGTTCTGCTGCATACTGCCTCCCACAATTTATTTTTATATATCTTCTTCAAACTAATCTTACAAATGTTTATTTTTATGTTATATGAATGGATATCAGTGTTTGCAGAAATGCTTTCATTACACATTTCACTGTCCGTGAAATGTGAATATTGGAGGCTGGAGCGATGACAAACTTAAAAAGTGGGTCAAATATCCACTCCTTACATGGCAGTACGAGAACTTATAGTAATTTACGGTGACTTCGAGCTTTAGAAAGCAAGATAAAATATGCTAAAAGTTCTAGCCAACAGCAGGTATTATTACTTGGAAGATTAATGTCACAAATAAGTTTATTTGACAGAAATTGTGTAATAAGTTTTTATCTACTTATCATGGTGTATTACTTCAAAGTGAATAGGCTGTCAGTAAATTCAGGATATATTTATTTAGCAATGAGAACTTATTTGTGTATGGTATTTCAATTGAAATCGTTAGGGAGATAAAATTAAAGAAATATTTTACACGTTTTGTGCACTTTGGAAGAAAAGATAATGTCAAAACTCAATGGCTGAATTATTTGAAGGAATCTGAGTTTGGTTTTCATCCAACAATCTTTTAGTTATAACAGTAAAACACAGAAATAAAAGCAGCGGGGTCTAGGGACAATAACAATTATAAGTGTGTTGATAGCCAATTTTGTTTATCCTTACTTAGCTTCAGATTTAGTGAATAAAGGTTTTGTTTCTTAAATGCTCTATCACCAGGAGAGCCAGGCACAAGGATGAACTGACACTTTACATAGTAAAAAAAAGAAAGAAACAAAAATCCGGTATTTTCAAAGCAAATGTTTGTGAACAGAAAAAAATGCAATTGTTAAAAGGCATTTTCAAGAATAGTTTTCCCTAAAAATGCATTGCATGTGTTCCTTGTTTTTGTTTTCTATTTTAACAGCATTAATATCAAAATTGATTTTTTGTTCATACGTTTACATCGTGACCTTCCACAATAAACCTGCCAGGTTATGGGTGAACGTTTTCAAAAATTATACTGTAAATTTCTTATTATTAGATAAATGCTTAAAGAGCAACCAAAGATTTTCGAAGATTTATCTTACCTGTTTAACGGTGGTAGTTTATCCTGAATAGTATCAGTAACTTTTCCTAGAGCTGAAGTCAAAGCAAGAGTGCACTATACGAGTACAATTTCGTGATGCCTGTACTGCCTCTTTATTTACAATATGAACTAGGTTTCTTATAGAAGGGGAACATTATGGAATTATCAATATTTATGGAAATTATTCGTAAGGCCCACATAGTTTACAATTCTGAATTTCAAAGATGTTTTAAGGCTTAATTGCCCTGAAATTTCCCCTTTAGAAATACGAATCTAAGAATTTTATCTCCATAAGAACCTGTACTCATAAACGAGAACATTTTATCAAAAGAAATGTTTTCCTCGAGTTGCTACTTGAACATTCCAAGTTTACTATCATCGAGCCAATTATGAAACCAAATGGGGTAGAGCGGATCCCATTGTCTTATGTGTCATTATTATTGTAATCACGAAAGGGATCGTCACCAGTTGCCCAAGGTTCAACACTACGTGGTGGCATTTCAAGTGACATTTCTTATTCCATAACACTGTTAGGAAGAACATTAGGATTACCATAGACTTAGAAAATAGCTACGCATTCATATTAAAGGACTGGCTCGCCAGTTCTGTTACTTATATTTTAGTGGAAGTTTTGTATGCGTTAAATTTTTCCTATAGCCGAGATACCAAAATCGCAGCTAGCGACTTCTGTATTTCTAGAACACCAAAAAGTAGAATGTGTGGAAAATGCGACCTGTAAAGAACAAGCAAACAAAAGACAAACAAGCACACATAAGGTAAACATAGCAATTTTTGACTGCACAAATCCTTAACAAAAAACCACGATATTAAAAACGTTTTGTTTTGGAAACAAGCGTTTTACTTAACGAAATACCAGAACTTCATGGGCGAACCCTTTACATACGCGATCTAATTTATGATGTGCCAGCCATAATTTAAAATAAGTATTGCAGTGAAAACCAAAGATATTGCTTAAAATCAGTGATTATGTTACATTCACATGGCTTTCGCTACTATTTTCATTTATTTTTATATTTCGTTTAAAAACTATTCCTACAAAAACGTCTTTTCTACATATTGGACGTTAATTAGACACAGAAATAGTTTCATTACACATTAAAGTTGTATGTAAAACTGAGATATGGAAACAGAAATTAGATATGCCTGCTCACTATATATAGGTTCTAAAATCCCACATCTTTTCCATAACACGCAATAAAAGTTCTTATATAAGAATATTACTATTCTGGGCATTCAAAACGTGTTATTTCCAGCCAAATCCCTGTAACAAATTTTTGGAGGCAGTTTAATACTTTATCCTTTGTAGTAGACTGTATATTAAGTAGAAATTTATACTTTTGATATATGTGTTAGTGCAGTACTGAGTGGTATAGCGACAGGAATGTTCAACACACAAAAAGCTATACCAGATTGAACTTTCTGTTTAGAAAACTTCCCTTGTAAGGCAAGTTTCCTTAAGTGTGCAGTATTAAATATGTTTAGAGTTATACAATTTTTAAATTTATACAGGAATAAATGGGAGATTCAGCTTATCGTCTTGAGTTCCTAGTATCGCATCCTTGTACTAAGTTGCATTTGTATCCATCACTGGTTTTAATTTTATTAATACAGATAAATGCATTAAAACTGTTAAGAAAGCCGCTGTAGTTTAGATGTTTAACTTATTTTATTTTTGTTTGTTTTTACAGCAAGTTACATCCATGTCTGTAGCAGGAATGATCCCAAAATCGACGAGTGCATCATCAACTCAATAGAAGAGCTCAGGCCATATCTTCTCAAAGGTAACTACCCAAACTAAATATAACCAAAGGTCGAACATACAATGTTCAGCAATTTAAAGGCTATTTAATTTATCCAACAAGAATGTATTTATTATTGTTATTATTACATCATAAATCCTCAAGTATACAATGTATGTACTTATGCATAAAGTGCAGTTTGTTTTCGGATAACGTTCTTGAATATATTGTATAGCGTTATTCTAATTTCTAATCTTAAATCCCAAATTTGGTTAGCCCGAAGTTTAGTTTTCGAGTTTGTTTGTTGTTCACAAGCAAATATAGCTGTGGAGTTTAAAATACCTCAAGATATATATTTACAATAAAACATATATACAGAATTTTAAGGTAAACTTACAATACTTCCTCTAGTTTGCTACATAGAGAATAAACATTTTGAAAACAAAGAATTGTATTAAAATTCTATATGTCGTCCTTCCAAAAATCACATTCTAAAAAGCCAAAAGATAACTCTATATAATTGTTTGTAATATATGATATGATATATGATATATTTATTGTGCATATTCCAAAATTTTACAATTTACAACTTTTAGCTACATTTATTTGTCTTTACCTTGTTGCTACCTTGGCTTACATGACACCCTGGTCTACTGCTCAGCCATACCTCCTTGATTACTTAATTAGTCCCTTTATTCCCCCTCATCTTCCTTTCTTATATTCTTTACACTTCTGGCCCATTTTTCTTTTACTTTCTGCAAGAATTCACCAATACTTCTTACCTTATTTTCTTCCCTGCCCGTTAACATTTTTATAGCTACTATCCTCTTGACTTTCTCCCATTTTTCTTCCCAAACATTTTTTCTCCATATTGCATCCTCCTGGCATTCTGTTACATAGTGTTCTATGCTTTCTTTTCCCCCACACAATTCACAAATTCCCTTTTCCCTATCTCTTATCCCTCTTAGAAATATTATTCCTGTTCTCATCCATGCTAACCCTTCTCTCTCTTGCCTATTGCAGTAATCTACATATGCTTCTCGTCCCCAACTACGTTTTATTTGCTTGTAAAATTGTAATTATTTCATATTCTCTAGACTTCCCCATATTTCCTGTCTTTCTATATCTTCTATTCTGCATTTTACTAATTTACGCACATCACATGTATTCCTTTTCTCTAATCTCCATATATCTCCCATTCCTATTTTTTCCATAATTCCTCCTATCTCTGCCAAACAACTATTTGAGTTTTCTAATCTTTTTTGCTGTCTCATGAATAATTTCATAATTTCCCGTTCTTCTTTAACCAAACACCTCTACCAAAATTTGTTATTCTTTCCATTATTACTCCATTTCTTCTTGTCTTTCCTAATTCTACTAAAGCTACTTCCCTAGGTGCTGATCTTGGTAAGCCTAGTAGCTCTTTACAAAACCTTCTGTAGTTTTGGCCCACCGTTTTGTTTACCTCTGTGCCCCCCAGATCTCCACTGAATTCAACTAGTGCTTCGTACATTCTTTCTAAGCACTTGGTTGTTATTTCTAGCTTATGTTTTCATATTCTTATGAAAACATTTTTACCGCTCTTCCTTTTGCTTCAATTTTTCTCCTGTGCTCCCCACTTTCCATTGTTATTCAACCTTACCATTTAGTAAGGTTGGGTACCATTTAGTACCCACTTTTCATCTTTTTTTTTAGTTTAACTCCCTTCTTGAAGACCAAAACTTTCGACTTATTTATGTTTATTTTTATTCCCCACTCTTCACAAAATTTCTGGATTTCATTTATTGCTTCTGCAATCCTACTATCGTTATAGATCCAACCATTAAGTCAAACGCATATAGCAGTCCAGGAATTTCTTTGTTTGCTATTACCGGACAGTACTGATTTCCTTCTTTAACCTTGTCTATGGTCTCACCTATAAATAAGTTAAATAAAATTGGACTCATTTTGCATAGCAGTAGGATAAGTACATAGATGTTTACGCTTTCTGTGCTTAAGGTATTCCGGAGCTCAATGTGCCAGCTATCGAACCACTTGTCCTGCCAGAAGTAGTTGTGGCTGATGGAGCTGGCATAAAGGCTACGGGAAAGATGCTGAAGATTTATGGACCTAGTGAATTCAACATCAATAAGCTCAAGTAAGTGACACACTAGCGAGAAGTTATACTTGATATAGGATATACACATAAAACAGCTCGCACTTGCATTTCTCTTTTATACTATTCACGTTTCTTTAAGAAGAAAAAGTTTTCTTCTTGTGAGCCACTTTTTCAAGAACGTGATTATAATATCCAGAGAGAGAGAGAGAGAGAGAGAGAGAGAGAGAGAGAGAGAGAGAGAGAGAGAGAGAGAGAGAGAGAGAGAGAGAGAGAGAGAGAGAGAGAGAGAGAGACGGAGGGTGAAATACCTCTAGGACTCAGTAAATATAAGATTACATATTTACTTGATTACTAAAGCAAAGTCTATTTTATGATTAGATTGATATCGCAATTGAGATGTTCACAACAGTAAAATAAAACTAGCTTCGAATAAGTGGGGAAGATTCTGTGGTATCTTTGATAGATGTCTCGAATTGAGCACATCCTTCATGGCTGTAGTTGCTATCCTACTTCTATTAGTAGGAATGGATTCATATTTAATTTAAGCCAATCAGAGCTAACCTGACTTCCGATTTTCTAGGCCCTAACTCAAGACAACCTATTTTCAATGCGATCCAGCCACTAAACTTCACCTTGAAACAAGTTGATCACTCCCAAAACGCAACCCTCAACTGGACATTGTTGTATCAAAAAATGGAATATTTATATAATGCTTAACCCACAGAGAATATCACAATTAATAGCATTTCGTTGTGATTTCAACATAATTACATCTCTAGTTTTGTCTCAACTGGACAACTGCAACTGATTTTAAAATACCTTCAGAGATATATCAGTGATTGTGTCTAACACCAATCCAACATGCTTTTTCCTTCAAAAAACCTAAATATGTACTTATTGGGATGGAGGACATCAGGGTATTCCTATATAAATTCAAGCTGACAGTTCACATATTTTCTGTATGAGTAAACCTGAACACAATACATGCACGTGCTGTTGTAGTACCATGATAGTTACATAAAATCAACAAACACCTTCACATAAAGGCATTCGCACTATATAAGGTAAACTAGGTATAACAGACTGAATTACAAATTATGTCAGCCTTGGTTGACCTTTTAGGTACATTACCATAGAATGAGGGCATTCTACCCTACTGCTGCTGCAAATCTCACCCAACGACCACCAATAGCGCCATGTAAGATAAACGATGATGGTATTTTACTGTCTGCCACTGCTTTAACGGAAGACAGGCGCTTTATAATTGTAGGATTCCAATTCTTTCAGCATTTACATACAGTTATCCAGTTACAGTATCTTCTATTTAATTTACTCAGTGTGTATATTAAATAATTGGATATCGGATACTCCTTATCTGGTACTCAGTATTTACTCCATAATTTCCTTGGACTGAAAGAAGACGTAAAGACCAATAATAAAAGTAAGCTAATGTGGCAGACGTGCATGATTTAAATTAGGAGTTCAGAAATTTGAATTAAAAACACTGCAGCCTGAACCAACAATGCATTTTAAGTTCGCACAGCTCCTACCTTATTTTACCATTATAAATGTTTCCTTCGGGGGAAGCTTACAGCTAGGGCGACACCAATCGTCAATACAAGCTTCACGAGAATGAGGTAGACATTTGAGAGCCTGTCCCTATGATTTCAGGTCATATGCTAGCTCTGTTTCAGGTCCTCGTAATTAATTACTTTATAGTTTCTTTAGTGTTTTTTCATTGCATTTATGTTTAATTCTGTGCATACTCATCTCTCTTTCAGCGTGGACCTAGATAAGCTGGAAGTAAAGATGAACGTGGATTTGCCTTCACTTACGTTCGAAGGAGACTATGAGGTATCCGGAAAACTTCTACTGCTTCCGTTGACTGGCAAAGGCCCAGTCAAAGCTAATGCAAGTAAGTTTGGACTTCCGTATTTGGTTATACACATTTCATTTTGGATTATCTTTCTTTTTAGATTCCTACGTGTTTTATAACTTCTGATTAATGCGTCTGAGATGAGTGTTTTCTGACATTTTTACTTTGAAGATAAACAAAACCATTACCAAACATTGCTTTGATCTTCTTTTGTGTGACTAGAAATTATCAACTGAAAATTAACAAGGTGAATTCAAGAATATTTAGCTCTTAACTGACACTTTGTTAAATGCAGAATAATAATGTGATCACCTCTGGAAGACACCGAACGATTTAGGACATTATTAAAAGCAAATATATATACCAAGAATAAAAGTGAAAGAGGCTTTATGGATTGGCCCATGATAATGGGAAACAAACTATATAGGCGTTGCTGAAATTTAAATCTACTCTATTTTAAAATGTGACAAAAGACTGCTACAGACAATAAGATTGTAATCAGATACGTAGAATTCTTCAGATTTATTGTACTGAAACAGACTCCACTCTCATATGACTTCCTTATCAATTGTACCTTTTTTATCTATAAAGATTTTTACAAAAAATGTTTATTTAGTCTACCTAGTTTATGCCAATCGAGATCCTTGCAGAAATTGTTTCCTTGCATATTCCACGAGGTTCAGGTCACAGAAGCGACAGTCAAATGTTTAAAACGCCTACTACTATATCTGGCTTTGAACCTCTGTACTCTTGAACAGTTGAATATGACTTCTAAGTATTAGATAAACGGTAGGTACATTCGAGCCAAAGCAACAAATATCTCGGAAACTGTCAATGCCTTAAAATCACACCAAAAATAGAAATAATGCGTGGTCTAATGAACTTAACACTTTTCCCGTATCTATGGTGCTTTATCAGACTTGAAGAAATCATATAAAATGAATTCAAAAGGAAGACGAACTCACCGTTAATTCACAAAAAAAATGTTTCATTAACAATAAAATATCTTAAGCATACAGTTTTTCGATCAGAATCGTTTATAAATATATAGGAAATAAGAGGAAATTTAAGGAAATAAAAAGTAATCACAATTTATCCATTGTAGGGGGTAGTTAAGTGAGGAATTGTTTTTACATCTTCATGTCGTTTCCTTAGAAGACATTGAAATTGAATGAAGTCTAATACATACGAATTTTTGTTTTTAAATGCTATGCAGACACAATATTTCGTCTGATGTGTTATTTTGTAAATACTTTTTTAAATTTCAAACTGTTACACATCTCCTGTAAAATCTCGATGTATTATTTTGGGGTCTCGCTACCTACCAGAGCTAAATAATTATAATAAGAAAACTAAAACTACTAGCAGTGCAGATTGAAAGTCTTTGTGAATTGCTACATATCTAATAATATACAATGCTGTAAGTTTAAAGTAAAGACTCTCAAAGCTTCTCTGTTTTTCACCATTTAATTGCTATCCTGGAAATATATAAATTAAGTTCCTTCTCCAAATCTCCTCATTAGCAGTGTTATATTTGGGGCTTTTCTATTACTTGTATCGATGTTTTGTGTATGTGTATTAGAATCTAACGCCAAAATTGATTGTAAAATTGGCAGATTATGAGAACATCATCATCCGAAGTTTTATGTTTTGCACTCTCGTAGAATTTATTTCCACTTTTCGATAAAAAAATTAGCCCACTATAAAATAGTGCATCGCTTATTTTGCTTGAGCACATTTTAGTTCTGTATGTTTCTATTACGTAGGATGTTTATGGTCTTGTTAAAGTGGCTTATTTGAAGAAGAATACACGTGTTTTTCACTGACGTTATATGTTTTGTAATATGTTCTGTAATGTTTCATTGTTCTGCAGCGGACTGTAAGGCGGATGTAGTGCTGCGTGCGGCTCTCGTGAAGAAGGAAGGGAAGGAATACGTATTCTTCAATGACATTGAAATTGACATCTCTATCAAACATTATTATGTGCATCTCTACAACCTCTTTAAGGGAGACAAGCTGCTTGGTGAGTACAGTTATTTAGGTTACAAACGCTTGTCAGCATGCAGTGAAGAGTTGATCGGTGTCAGCTCTGCTGCTAATGTTCTGAATTAATATCGATGTATAGAATGTAGTTTAAAACATTAGACAAGCTGCCTACTTTTGTGTCTTAGTTATTCAGCTCTCACGAGCACGTATAAACTGGACAGAGAAAGAGAAACAAAGGAATGGCTAGCTATAACACTTTGGAAATGTAATTGCACTTAAAATTTATTTTTCATCAATTTCTACATAATATTTTCTGCATCTCTCACCTAAGTATTGCTTTATTTTAAATTGTGAGCAACGCTACTTTTATTTAATGAACGTTCTGCAACAGAAGTCATATCAGATGTGGAATGAAGTGGATGAAATTTTCTCCAAATAACCCCAGGCTCCATAGAGCTTAATTATCTAACTCATACTTTTTTAGTAAAGCCTTCTTCAGCTTAACTCAGGTGTCCTAAACTGCAACCTATTCCAATCAGGATTATGCAGAGTGTCTCGCAAAACTGTTACGTTTACATATCATGCTGCACTATTTCCACTTAATCGCAGTAAAATGTTTACCACGTATATGATAGAACTCAGTGAGGCAAAATATATCTATACTTATATAGGTTTCACTTAAAATTTATTTTTCTCCGTCGAAAATTTCATAATAATGCCGTTTTTCTCTATCTTATAAATTGAAAAATTGAAGCTCTGCAACTGAAAAGCATAATTTTTAAAATCTGACGTATCTAATAAGACCATAGGCACTCCCAGTGACTAATATTACATCTAGTTTTAAAAGTAATGTTTCATATGTAATTAAACATTGATATTTTAGCAACAAAAATAAAGAAAGAAACCCACGACCTTGTAATCCCTCAGAGAGTGTTCATATTGGTTGTACTTTATATTCTTAACATTTTTCAACTTTGATTAAATAAATAGGGGAAGAAGAAAACGGAAAGAAAGAGTTATATTACTTAAAAGTTGCCTAATATGCAAGTAAATATACTGCGTTTGACGATCATTTTACTCTTAGAATTAATCTTAACTTTATTTTATAATATATTCAACTTTTTTATGTTGCAGGGTGTATCCCATTCTAGTTTTATATGACATAGCTATTTATTGTTTCTTCTAAAATCTATACAAAGTATCTGTTTAAATGTTACAGGAGATGCAACAAATACAGCACTAAACGAGAATTCCAAAGAATTGATCGCGTACCTGAAACCTGTGGTGGAGGAAACTGTGGCCAAGATCATCCTGAGCATAGCGAATAACATCACCGATAAATTTGAATACAAAGAACTGTTTCCACTTAAGTAGATACACATCAGCTAGGAAGTGTGTACTGGAACAGGGTGTTGAAATGAGTGTTGTTCGTGTGGGCCCTATCCTCTCTCGGCATAGAGCATCCTCTATTCCTAGTGAGCAACTTTGCTTGTGATTCAGTTGACTTGGTAGTGCAGTTTCAAATCCAACTTCCAAGCTCTGATGTTAAATGCAACCTAAATGAATGCTTTAAAACAGAAAACAATCAGGGCTGTGTGTTTTATTTATGAGTCTTTTTTCTGTTACATATCAGGCTGCAACAGCAACCTCTTATAACGTAAGACGTGATGTTTGACTGTAAAAACACCAATGGTCAGTTGAAAAAGTCACTAAACTCTTTTACTCGTGCAATCTTGCGGGCTCTAAGCCGTCATTTGTCACTCCAAACTCTCCTAGCTAAAGCAGTCACTATAAGAAAACGTCTGATTACAGATTACCTCACTAGAGCAAATTGAATATAGCGACAGTTAATGATTTGTGCTTTATATTTACTAGCTACTGGCCAGTTGATACCTTCTTCGACTAGTAAATATGTAGCACTGTAGTGGGTAATATGGCATTTCTTCTAAGAATTCTGTAAGGAAATGCTTAAGGGAAGGAGTGTTATTTTCAATACTTCGCGAAAGTTTTTGGTTTTGAAAAATAAAAGCAAAATATTTTCTATTAGAATCTGAGTAAACAACAGCTGAAGTACCTGTGTTCATTTTTTTCTTATTTGGATTCTAGGCGATCAGTCTGTTGCAACTAAGAATTTAACCAGAAAGAATAATTGATACAAATTCACTATTTATACAACTAATTTAAACTTTTTTTTTCAATTGTTGATGTTATTGTGAATATCAAAAGTATTTCTGCTTTAACCTAAGCAAGCGCCAGTGAGCATTTAAAAAGCTACACACATTATTTATTGACAAAAGAATATTATTCCCGAATTTAGAACTGGAAATTACTTTCAGAAATTGCAATTGATTTCTATGTCGAGAGTTTACTGTCTTTTCAACAACTGACACAACCACGTTGTGCAATTTTTGCCAAAGAATTATGGCACTAAGATTTTGAATATACTATATATTTTAATAGTCTAGAGAATGACGACAGTAGTGAACAAAAAGCAGATGATGTTTTGTCAACTATCAAAATCAGTGTGAAACATATGTTATAACATATATACATAAAATACATTTATAAAACAGATGTAGTGGAATAAATTACGCACGCAATTAACAAAATGTTATCATGCTCCAAAATCTGCTTTTGATATACGTTTTGCAAGAAAATAAAAGTAAGCTCATTTAAAAAAGAAATGTATATACAATTTGTTCTAGGTATATGCACAGTTAATATGGCTCAAAGCTACCAGAATAATTCATAGGCTACTAGTGTGTCTTCTTAGTGCTTACAATTCATTATTTAATATTACTACGAGTAGATACTTTCCATTGTAGCGTTCTCTCACAGTTGTTCCTTCAACTATTCTGTTCGTCAGTACAAAACATAGTGCATATACACAAGTTCACTCCAATAATTGTACTATAAACACTAAAGCTTCAGCTAATATTACCTGTTATCTATATAAAACATCAGCTTTGTATTTATTGCAGATTAGCAGGAATAAAAGGACATTTTACATGCACTGTATTTGTATTGATGCAGAATAGTACCTAACATTCTACAATATGTATGATATACAGTATTACATATGTTATGGAACATTATGAAGAAATAAACACAATTATTTAAAATATGTGTATTTTATTTATCTATACGTAGAGTCCTAATACCTGCATGTTTAGAAAAGTAATGGGGTATCAGTAAGTAAACTTTGAAGAAGTTTGTATGCAAAATTTATTAAAATCAGATATTTTCGTATGTCAAATACAAGACTGGAATCGAATATCGCTGCTGCTTCCTCACTGCTTTCTCAAAGCACCAAAAATGTAGATATGTTCACATTGCGAAGTATGTTATTAATGAATTATTAAGACCAATATACTTTCAGAATAAAAAGAATACTTTATTTAAAAAGCAAAATGCCCTCCTCGTTAGCGTGGCGATAGCGTGTCTCCCTCGCGTTCAAGAGGTCCCTAGTTCGAATCTCGGCCAGGGTGAGCTGGATAAGGCTTTTATCGGGGCTTTCCTTTATCCTGAAATACGAATGTCGGGTAACTCTAAACTCTATGGAGCCTGGGCTCCTTTAAGCACCATTTCACCCATTCCATTCATCGTCCGATATAACTTAAGTTTGGAGGACGTAAATTACAACAGCAAAAAACAAAATCCAACAAAAACAAAAAAAAACCTATTAAAACCCTGCAGTAAACAATAACCCCGCCTCGGTAGCGTAGATGGTAGCGTGTCTGCCTCACGTTCAAGAGGTCCCGAGTTCGAATCTCGGTCAGGGTGAGTTAACAGGATCAGGTTTTTCCGGGGTTTTCCATTACCCTTCAAAACAAATGTGGGGTAACTCTAAGCTCCACGGACCCTGGACTCATTTCAGCATCATTTCACCCAATTCATTCACCGTCCGATATGACTTAACGTTGGAGGAAGTAAAATTACAAAAAAACAAAATTAAACAATATAATAACGTGATGGAGTTAAGGAGAAACAATAAATACAGAACGAAGAAATGAGTCAAATGAAGGAAATGCTCAACATACTGTTCGGCTATAAGCATGTCGTTTAGATAAAGCCTGAGAAAATCAGTTATTCTTAATATTAAAGAATAGTAGCAGAAAGCAGTAAACAAAGAAAAATAATGAGCGCAAATTTACATCTGATATCACTGGCTAATATGAATAGCTATTTTAATACTTCTTCCGTTGTTTCCCCTCAAGTGGATGAAAAATCTATTTATTGACTAAGCTTAACTGTATTGGTGTCGGAGTATGAGTCTCGCCTGTAAAGTACAACTCTCACGGCGTAGGATTCAGAAGGATGTTACAGGAGAAGGTAGTACCATCCCTCATAGTATCTTTACATATAGTAAAAGATCTTTAACCTGGATAAAAATGATGTTAAGCATAATAAATGAATTTTTTTTTTGCAGACGATAAATTTCATTTCTCAGTAGGTACATTACTATAACACTCTTGCCAGCGTGCGAATTCATTACATTCACCTCACATGCTTGGGTCCAGGTTGGAAGAGAAACTTTGATAATGTCATGGAAAAGCTGCGGCCTGGTGTATGTGATTTTCAGAAAACAAGGTTGAAGAAGAAAAAAGAAGTTTTTATAGACATTTTTAAAAATATCGATGGCTGTTCTGATGTTGATGAAGAAGACATTGACAATGACAGAGGTTATAAACCGATTACAGAGGAAGGTATTATTGCATCATGCAGTGTTACTGAAAGTGAAAATTCAGATTCAGACAGTACTGAAGAACCGGCTTTGGTTATGACCCACTCACAAGCAATAGCATACATAGAGAAATTGATGCTTTATTTCGAGAGTCAAACCAAAACCTTGCCAAATGAACTTCTAATGCTAAAGCGATTGCGAAATCACGCTGCTCGTAAGCTACACACTCAACTGAGACAACAGCTCACTGCCTTTTAACTACCGACTAGTTTATAGCTATCTAATGCATAGAATGCACATACATAGGCTATTACAGTACATACACTATATTTGTTTTTAGGGGAAAGTATGCCGATAGTAACTTTTAAACTCCATTAAAATGTTTCGGTGAATATGTGCATGTTTTTTCATCATTCTCTGTAACCCGGATTTTCGTTAATTCGGATCGGCCCAGGTCGCAGTTGATCCGGGTTAGCGAGGTTCTACTATACTTTGCTGACATCCGATGGGGTGAGCGAATGACTACCATTTCTGGCGGTGTCCTGATCTAAGTAAGCTGAGGCTCCATAGTTCGCTTTTGTTTTGAATTACAGTGGATAATGGGCATATTGGTTTCAATTCGCTTTTGGGTGACCATGAGGATTTTTGCTTAGTTACATATAAACAACGTATAAGGTGATTTTTGATATGGTGATTTCTCGAAGCCATTTTAGGAGAGCACAAGAATACGTGAGCATCGGCGTTTAAGTATTTGTTGCAAAGTCTAAATTCTGCGCTTGGAATTATTATTATTATTATTATTATTATTATTATTATTATTATTATTATTATTATTATTATTATTATTATTATTATTATTATTATTATTATTATTATTATTATTATTATTATTATTATTATTATTATTATTATTATTATTATTATTATTATTATTATTATTATTATTATTATTATTATTATTATTATTATTATTATTATTATTATTATTATTATTATTATTATTATTATTATTATTATTATTATTATTATTATTATTATTATTATTATTATTATTATTATTATTATTATTATTATTATTATTATTATTATTATTATTATTATTATTATTATTATTATTATTATTATTATTATTATTATTATTATTATTATTATTATTATTATTATTATTATTATTATTATTATTATTATTATTATTATTATTATTATTATTATTATTATTATTATTATTATTATTATTATTATTATTATTATTATTATTATTATTATTATTATTATTATTATTATTATTATTATTATTATTATTATTATTATTATTATTATTATTATTATTATTATTATTATTATTATTATTATTATTATTATTATTATTATTATTATTATTATTATTATTATTATTATTATTATTATTATTATTATTATTATTATTATTATTATTATTATTATTATTATTATTATTATTATTATTATTAATATTATTATTATTATTATTATTATTATTATTATTATTATTATTATTATTATTATTATTATTATTATTATTATTATTATTATTATTATTATTATTATTATTATTATTATTATTATTATTATTATTATTATTATTATTATTATTATTATTATTATTATTATTATTATTATTATTATTATTATTATTATTATTATTATTATTATTATTATTATTATTATTATTATTATTATTATTATTATTATTATTATTATTATTATTATTATTATTATTATTATTATTATTATTATTATTATTTAGGTATTCTGGAGTATTAGATTAATATTCAGGATTATAAATAGTATTCCTTACCACTAAAACAACTGACCTTCAACAGAAGTAACAATCGAAGATTTACTACGCCAAATACAAATTGTTGTAGACGAGGACAATGTTAGCATTACAGGAAAGCGTATATATAAAAGAACTAAAGCAGAAACATATTACAATTTACGTGTTACAACGTTTTCAATTTGTTTCGTATTTATAACTTTGTATTATATGCTTGTCCTTAAGTACTTTTTTAAGTTGATCGAAATGATGTGTTCAACTAAAGGACAAACACATTTGAAATTTAGTAAAAGTAAGTCATTAATGAGGAAGTCAATAAAACATTGGTAATCAGTGAAACATTTCCTAAAGCTTGGTAAAGTGAAATAAACATAAGGATAAATAGGAACTGAGAAATACTTTCTTATTTATTTATTTTTATTTATATTACAAATGTATAATACAATTACGTTTTTTCTCCATATGTATTCAACATATATTACTGATAAATTTAAGGAATTTCCACTTGCGTAAATTATTGTACTTTCATTTAATGTAATACTGTTCTTCAACACTTACTATCTATGCAGAAATTAATTCAATTCTGTATTACTGCTTTTTGCTTGAACTGAAAAGATTCATGTGTCAGTTATTTCAAATAAGTGCATATATATACAGTACAAATATAAAGTAACAATTATGCTAATTGGCTACCATTTTAAAGTGTACCTACATAATGTCATCTTTGGTGCATTGGCTATTACTTGAAGTATGCTTCAGTTTTACTTTTCATTGTTTTTCAGGTCATATTAAGGTACATAAGTGATCCAATCAAAGTTACAATGCTTATAATTTATTTTTACGACTTAAGAGGTTTTGGTACTTTGTTTTCCTATTTTAGACGCTCCTTATTCGGAAGATGAATGACTTAAATAGGTTTAAAACTGATGTATATATGTAGGAAATGGAGTTCAGGTATATAAATAATGGAAATTTCATGTTGCTGCATGTTCTACAACATTCTTTAAATGCCACATATAGAAATTTCAATGTAAGGCGCTGGTGATTCATCGCAGTCTTTGTGCTAATACGTATTTGCATTTTGCACACTTCCGGTTAATCCTCTGGGAAAAGTTGATCATAAGTGAAACCATCGACGACATTGTTAGCGATTTCCAACAAAGCATCCTCAAGTGCCCTTTCAATCGGTCGCCGTAACTCGTTGAGGAATTGATTAAAATTGGCATTGATAGCGTTGTTCACTACATCACCTGAAATAAAAGCAGTTTGCTATAACAAATATTATACATTGTATTAACATCATTTTAAAACTAGTTTAGTAATAATAATATCAATAATAAACATTTGGCATCGGAATGTACACTGTGCTTTTTTCTAACTTTTTCCCATGTACTTGGTGTAAAAATTGCTGTTAAGAAATACTATGTACCACGACTAGAAATATAAGCAAAACTCGGTACAATAGGCTATAAAACATTAACATAGCCAGAGAAATAGGCAGCACCAGACACTGATAGAGATATTATCAGTAATGATAGGCACTGCTCTATATACAGAAGTTATTCCTGTACCACTTAAAAATATTTTGATATCACTGATTAGTATAGAAGTATAAAATAGGCATATCCCATAATTCATATTCACTAAATTCCTCTATTACCTTAAATAAAACAGAAATTCTAAACATTATATATTTAAATTTGCTCTATAATTCATATTCACTAAATTCCTCTATTACCTTAAATAAAACAGAAATTCTAAACATTATATATTTAAATTTGCTCTATAATTTAAATTCACTAAATTCCTCTATTACGTTAAATAAAACAGAAACTCTAAACATTATGTATTTAAATTTGCTCTATAATTTATATTCACTAAATTCCTCTATTACCTTAAATAAAACAGAAACTCTATACATTATGTATTTAAATTTGCTCTATTTCAAAACATAAATTTGAGTTATTATCCATTTGTTACGGAAAATCGTATCATCAGTTTCTAAGTACTTCATTTCTCCCTTCAGTAAATTTATACTCCCATGTTGGTTTCTAAGTATTTACGAGTCTGTTATATATTCTTCTTCAAGAGGGTATTTTTTGGTTTGCAATGAACTGAATCGTCTTTCTATGTTAGTTTGCCCACCTAGGAAGTAGAAAAAATTAAGTCGATGCATTAAAACAAATGAATAGTTAATTCTAAAATGATCGATCGAATTTCCAAACCAATAGTTTTATGTATTTTGTGATTCACTGAAAACTTTATTGTACATTTTCAGTTTTATGAATGTCCTATGTACTGCTATAAATTATGCTTCCATTCACTTAATCCACTAAGTACATTTACTTCTTGCCTCCTTTGCAAAATCTCCAAGTCTCCTAAGAAGCACTTCTTGAAATCCTTGCAGTTGTAAGTTGCTTTTATCCTGTAGAGCCTTTAAGGTTTCTCCAATAATATCGAATAGTTTAGCAATATGTCTGTCTTTATAGCCCTTATTTATGCTTTCTCATACAAGACTATATGGTATACATTTGTGATTGAAAAACATCTTTCGAGCCTAAAAAAAGGTTTCCTGTCAAAATACCCTCGCCCCAGGTCGTTTATCAGTTTTGGATCCTTCAGTAAACCATATTGGTCACTTTAAGATCCTTGCACTAATTCTTTGTTTCTAGTCACGTTTTTATGGAAATTACATATTGAGCATCTCTCTTTATTGTGCTAAATTTCCACTATTTTATCCTTATATGAAGTAATGCAATCACTGAGGTTACATTATGGTATCGTCGTCTTTAATGTGGTTTATGTAAATATGAAAAAAATTGGCTCAGGTACCAACTATTAGTTCTTCCCAATGAGATCGGTTTTATCTATTTACACCTAAATTATTCTGCTCGCGTTTAGATTGGAGCATGCCTGGCTTACATATTATTAAATCAATCTTCACTGAATTAAAAGTTTTATAAAAATTTAATAATCAATTTTTTACTGTCTGCGGCGTCCATATAGCCTCAATAACTTTTAATAGTACATTAACCTTGTATTTCCTCTCTGTTTAAATCCGAACTGATGTTCCATTAGGCAGCCGTTTTCGCTTTCAGTCTGTAACTTAAATTGAGTTATCCATTCAAGTTTTTGGACATGATAGGAAAGATATTACTTGATCGATTGCTGTTGATTTTAAGGAGAGGATGAATGAGAGCTTATTTCTAAAAGTAAGGGTATGTGAAGATTATTTTCAATCATTTAAACATATGCGTCCAGTAATAGAGTGTTATGAGAATCACACTATCTCAGTGATGTTATCACATTCTTTGGCTTTAGTGGAAATTCTGAACTAGACTTTCTATGCGTCTGTCAGTAATATAGTTGATGTGGAAATTTTCACTTTGGTTTGTTTCAGTTTACCATGTCAATTTTATCTAGTGAGATGTGGCAACATATTTATAGTATTCATTGAGCTAATATAAACATACCTAAGGCCCGCTTTTATCTCTTCCCATGATATTGAAAGCAATTCAAATTTCCGAAGTACTTGCAGAATTATTTACAATGACATACTTGTGTTTCCGATTGCTTGAATTTTCTGGTTATACATTTTTATATTGTTCAAAACTGCCACCAGTTTTCTCTCCGCTGTAATTTTGAAACATTTTCTTCTATTTCTGCTATCAAATAACGTATAGAATAATTTATTTAAGAGCTGGTTTCCTTTACAACTTTCTTTTATTGGAGAAAACTTGTCATATAATTTTTAATGAGCTCATTTTATCCTTAAGTTTGTCATTTACATTTTTAACATACAAATTTTAAGCCTGAATATTTGTAGGGCGCCGTTCTTAAAAACGGTTTCAGCGTACTGCGTTTCTATAGCTAGGTATAGGAGCACATTTTTGGGGCAGCATTTGAAAGAATAAGCAAAAAATATAGTAACATGTTTTGAGTGGAATTTGTCCGTAGGTCAGCGATTTTCGGGTTATTGATCACAATCAGGCCAAGCAAAGTTGCAGACGTGTACGTATGTTATGCTGGTTGCAGAGGAAGAATGTTTAGGTTATCAGAATATGTCAGTAGGGAAAACACACAATAAGAGACGCCAAAGCCCCCACAAGTTCTACATAATCTTTATCCACTGTCGCTTAATGTTTTACATATAGATATTTTCAAAATTGTTCCCAAAAAGCTTATCTTACTCTCTATAGCACCTTAACTGAGAGATGTGTTTACAGAAATGATTTCAAGACACATATCGTGAATAAGATATATGAAGCAATAGTCATAAGCTTACAAAATATATCCTATATTATTGCAATTGAGAAACAAATGAAAAACTCTTGAAAATATGTATGTGTACGAAAAATTCCACACAATAGCAGCGATTATCTTAGAAATTGTTAGTACTGCAAATAAAATATATTTGACATTCTTTTTAATGAGATCTGTATTATTCATGAAGTAAACATTTGTTTATCTTAATGATTCATACAAAATTCGCTAAATACAGTAAATTCATTATATACATAGTTGTTAAAATCCTAGATTTTTGTGTAAATAAAACTAAGAAAACTCATTCCAACTAAAGGGTAATTTGGGTACAGAAGGTTTGCTTGAAGCTTATAATGTCGCATTTTTGGAAGATGCTGAACTTAAATACCAAGCTTGGTATTTGAGCTTGATAGAGACGTTATTGTTTAGTTATATCTAAATATATATTTATTATTTTAGTTCCATCTATATCGGTTATTGAGATTTGACTGGAATACACTTTCCAGGTCGTTTGAAACCTCTTCTTCTCTGTTTCCTCTCTATGAGGTAGAGAGAGAGGGAGAGAGAGAGAGAGAGAGAGAGAGAGAGAGAGAGAGAGAGAGAGTGTGTGTGTGTGTGTGTGTGTGTGTGTGTGTGTGTGTGTGTGTGTGTGTGTGTGTGTGTGTGTGTGTGTGTGTGTGCATTTGTTTGTAAACAGCATAGTTAAGAAAAGAAGAGTCGGTTAAATACCGAATGACATTTACCAAGTTTACCAACTCCGAGAATACGAGACCAAGATTTTCAAGAGAGTTCTCCAAAACACAATACCCGACTTCTGCATAAATAGCAGTCAACAGACAAAAATTTCCTTACAAAAATTAAAAATAGTATTTTTAAAAGAGAATTTCTCAAATACTTTTTCCTTTATTTTGTGGAGCAAATTGTTTCCGAGATATTCGTTATTATGTGTTTAAAATTTCATATACTTACATTTTTCTCAAATACATAGGATAAAGTCAGCCATTTAAATCTTCTGAACATAGGAGGAAGAGGGAAGGAGTAATACCTATTTTTCGTAGTAGTCGTTTTGTCTATAAAGGCTCAAGAGTAAAAGCTAATGGTAGAACTTGGAACTTTTAAATTACATGCCTTGCTAAGTTCTGAGGGGGTAGTTGTACACTATTTTTAAGCAGATGTCTTCCATAATGCAGAATTCTACAAAAGGAGAATAACTTTTAGAAATAGCCTTAATGGATAGATTTTAGTACTTTTAAATTTGGTTGTAATTTTTGTTACGTTCTATTTTACAAATGTAGAACAATTTGTCTGGATAGACCAAAAGGTGATTATGTGGTATGCTTTGAAATAAAAGTAGTCACCGCTAGTAGAGCCTTAGAGTGGCTGAACATATTTTTGTCAAACTAAACCTTAAGTGTACCAAGATTAGTATAAGTTAAGCAAAATCCAGGAAATTTGGTGACATAAGGATGATATATATCCCCTTCCAGTTAAACTTTTAACTGTTTTATGCGTCCTCATTCATCTTCGTGAACCAAATGACGTTATTCACAGTTAAGTGCCAAACATTTATTATCAACGACATAGATTGAAATTGTGTAACATGAATATGAGATGCCGCTTAAACTCGGCACTCTTAAACCTTTTGGAAATTATTTATATCTTAGTCTGTCCAGTGAAAGTATCCCTCATCCATCCACACACAATACTTTATACATATACCACCGGAAAAAATTAAACTACAATTCAATGAAGCAATATTTAAATTGATGCAAATATAAGAATGGTAATGCAGAGATTACTTTCAGACTCTTCCTCGATTTACACCAAGTAATGATTGTTTCCCGGATTTGTTACAAGCCAATCACAGAGAGTTTTATAAGGCTAACTGGAATTTAATGATGCTAAATAAATGTAGAAACATTGCGGAATAAAAACCACCAAACTAATTTAGAAATGCACCACTTTTCCTATTCTCAATTGTAATGTTTCAGAAATTTATGTTTATTGATAACAAACATTCGGATACGGATAGCCATAAATATTCTATTATTGAAGGTAGTAGACATAATTCTAATAATTAGGTCAAGTAAATAAATGTAAACACAGAGAGTCATTCGTTTATTGGCTCTTGCCTTTTAATGGAATAAGTAGTTATGTCTTTCGAGAGCAGTAGTCCTACAAGAGACTCAAAAATATTTATTTAAAACTATCCACAAGTGTTCTGGAAAATTTACGAGATTAGCTTAATATTTGCCAGTGTTTAAATTGTACTGTCTTGAAAATATAATTCGTTACAGTGACGATGCAAACATCTACATTCATTAAAATACATATTAATGTGAAGGCACTTAAGACAATCCTGAAAGATATAATATTACAATTTAATACGGAGCGAGACATTTTCTTTTGATTAAAAATTATATAGAAACTTAAAGAGTACATTTTAGAGTTCTAGGTTGGACTTCATGTTACTTGTTCTGATGCGTGTGCGACAAATAAGGCCGTACAAACCTTTAAGGTCAACTAATATTTCCTACAAAAACTTAGTAATAATTCCGCCAGGTGGCAGTAGCTCCTTGATCGGCACATTTTCGCGATTGATTGAATATACGCACCTCAGAGTGTCGAGTTAATCTATCAAGTCAATGCTTACCAAGTACTTTCTCGCCTCCAAAGAGATTATCTAGATGCAATTTTCCTTGACCAACATCTAGATTAATTGTAAGTCCTGTGAAGTGTGGGTATTGCTTTCCATCTTTTTCTGTCAAGGCACCCTGGAGTTTCACGTGAGCAGTACACTCCGCTGTAACAAACAAAATATTGTGATTCCCCTAAAGAAAATATATAATTTGTTTATAATGCAGTGAAAAATAGCTTGCGTAAGCCACATGCTTATCATCAATTAATTATTTGTGACTACAGCTTTGCTATTTTAAATGGAATATCCTATATTATTATTTCAACAATAACATTAACTATAACAATAAAAAGGCAAGACAATAAGTCTATGAGTAAATAAACCAATTTTTTATAAAATATTGAAGATCGAGAGAAAAAAACACCATTTGAGTGTGCATTTGATCCTATTTGATCTTCTTGCCTACCATCCTCATTACCATTCTTCTTAATTGCTATTATTTTCTTAATTTTTTTACGTAAAATTGCATTAATTTTACCTATAACTATTATGAGAATGTTTTGTGTCGAGACTGGCATCGACAGTGTGCCTGCGGTCACAGAAACCATTCAAGGAATAATGTTCTCATCCGTTGCACTTTTCGGGCGATTTGACTTTAGTTAGGTTCTTTACGCTTTCAGCTACAGTAAAACTTTTTACAGTTCTTGTCACCATTGCATAAGGAACTGGGATGCGATCCGGATGCATATTAATTGTGAAGTAAATTTGCAAACTTCCTTTGAGATGCTAACTGTCTCTAAGGTAACCATCATTATAACTAAGACCATTTACTTTTCAATCAACATCAGACAGAACATCAGATGTCAGATTCAATCTCATATATCAGTAAATCATATCATAAAGAATAAATATGTTTTCATGGAATATAAACATTTACCTTTTACTATATTAAGTTTATACCAAATTATATCAATTGGGTACTTATTGAAATCTATGGAAGCGATGAAGCAATACTATAGAAGAGTACTATAAAATCTAGAAACACACAGATGTTGTGAAGCAAAATGAGGAATTTGCAGTCTCTTCCGGTTAAACCGGAAGTAATACACTTGCAGAATGTCTTGAAACAAACTTACAGAAATTTCCTTTAAGAGGACCATTTCCCTTAATTGGAATAAGCAGAATGCGGCCATCAACTTCATAGGTAGCATCCACGTAGAGCAAGGGAAACTTTAGATCGAACTCATATGTCAATTCATCTTGATTGGCCCTGAAACAAATAAAAACGTTGTCAGTACCTGTCCATTATGATAGGAAACTTCACAAAAACTGTGTATTAACCAATATATTAACTTAATTTTGGCTATAACTCATAAATACAGCAGGAAAATGAACATAAATTAAAATCTAAAGATACTTTCCCCATTATTTCTCTTAAAACTCCATTAATCATGGAGGGAAATACTGAGAAGGTTAATAAAATTCTCTAGGACTTGCATATTATAAAGTATATTTACTTCATGTTGAAGACTTCAAAATTACTGGCGCCATAAGCCTTGACGTTCTTCCCAACGATTCGTATACCGGAGCCTTCACTGGCAACAACTTCTCTCATCAGCAGGGGCTCGAGGGATGGTATGAAACCCGGCAAACCTGCAACAGACGCATTCATTATTCATCTTAAAGTACATAGAGTTCAATTGCCATGGTGTATGAAGTATGAAAATATATTGCAGATATGTTTTGTGGACCTCAATGGGTAATATCACTATTCAGTGTCTTTGATTTATATTTTCATTGTAGTAGTTTCCTTTATACATGCTTAATTTATTTGAAATCTTTTCACATTCGATGTTGTATATCATATTGCATTCGTATACCTACTATGTACTTAAATTAGATGTTGTCCAACCAATGATTCTATGTCGAATCAGGCACTCCGACCCAAAATAAGGTGTTTAGAAAAACGTACATATGTGTGATTATGCATCTCTTAATGTATATATGAGCACCATATCTCAAACTGACACGCTAGATAGTAAAGAAATTATTAATATTTGAGTTAAATTTATTCCAAAGATACAACACGAACATTTTTTAAAATATCTCCTACCCAAACTATCCTTTCCATGTAATGTTGATTTTCTCAGAAATAGTCAATGTTATTTTTTTTACTATATATCTGTATGTCTATGATACATGATAAAAATATATTTCAATTCTCTTTTGGCACTTCATTTTGGGAAAAGTTTTTATAATTTCGCACAGTAGGTAAATTATAAGGCATAAAGAAAGCGTATTGTTAAAAAGTATACATACATCCCTTTGAAATGCACAATTTCCTTCAGATATCTTCTCAATAACTTCAAATTACTATAGCATCAGTAGTGTCTAACCTGTCTGTTATTATCAACCTGAATAGTTCATTTTATAGCCATTCTTTTAAAGCGCTGCCGCTGTTCAATTGCTTCTCTCGATGCTATTGTAAGAGTATACGAATTTTAAGGTAAGAATATAGAAACATTATTATTCTTTCTCCTTTTGTATATCCTTCTTGTTCTACAAAAGAAATATGTAATGACATTCTTTTGCAAGGTATTATTTCAATTAACACGAAATAGGTAGCAAGTACTCGTAAGTTTTCGTATTACAGACATGAAAATAAACATAGTTTTTATCTCACAAAAACGCATAATGTACAATCATAACTTGTTTTTCTGCAATTGGTGTATACTGGCATATATCCAGTGATTACTGGTCCCAGTCTAACACATACAACCAGCGAGTCAACATGTGGTAAGGAAACTATGACAGATGGCAGAATGATCACTTGAGAGTCACTCTCTGATTGGGTGTTCCTTGTGTTTGACGAAAACAAACTAACAGCTAGGTCCTAGCATGAATCTAAGATTATGTTTAATTTAATTTTTATCTTATTCATAGGAAACTGTTGCATTGCAAGTAGCTATTTTAATTTATAGGCCTGAAATATGTTATGGTCAATTTTGATTGTGAATAGGGGCTAGGTCACGTTAAGTTTGCTGTAGTAATCCCAGCTTTACACAGCTGATACATTCAGGTCCTACTGTTATGATGGAAAATAGCATATGGTACTCAGGGACTATGTCGAGCGCTTGTTGAAGTTAACGTAATATGTAGAAAGAAACTTTGGTAAAGGAATAAATGTTGCTCAATAATTGTGATATAACCAACCACATGTATACATTAATTTCGGAGATTTCATTCGCATTATTTCAGACAACACGATTCGAATTTACAGAGTGTAGGTTAAATGATAAATTTGACACTGTTTAAAAAACAGTGAAAAAACTGTTTGGTAACTTAACCCCATAAACACAATTTAAAGAGAAATCTGGAAACATTTGTCCCACATTGATAATTTAAAATTCACAGTAACTACAAAACGATAGGAAATGGATAATAGCAAAGAATTAGATGCATGCCGTTGGTATTTAAATTTGAATGTCATAGGGAGTCAAGATATTAAAATTGGTGTCAACTTACCTTCAACCAACTTTGGTTGTACCTCCATGACAGATGTTGTGATGCAGTCATTGAGATCCGGTTGATGTCTCTTACAAATATGAATGAAATCAGCTGCAACAAAATAAAGTATTGCAGTAAACATTATTTTTGAGTAGGCAAAAAAAATTCTATTTATCTTTAATACATTTTGAGTAAACACGTTTCAAAACTATCTAAAACATATTAGATGCTTTACCTATCCAACGCACTAACATTACTTGTTTTTTGGTATAGGTGTTTGGCTAAAAGGAAGGGAAAATTATGAAATTATGCATGAGACAGCAAAAAAGATTAGAGATCTCAAATAGTTGCTGGGCAGAGATAGGAGGAATTATGGGAAAAAATAGGAATGGGAGATAAATGGAGATTAGAAGAAAGGAATACCTGCGATGTGGGTAAATTAGTAAAATGCAGAATAGCAGATATAGAAAGACAGGAAATATGGGGAAGTCTAGAAAATATGAAATCATTACAATTTGACAAGCAAATAAAAAGAAATTGGGGACGAGAAGCATATGTAGATTACTGCAATAGGCAAGAGAGAGAAGGGTTAACATGCATGAGAACAGGAATATTATTTCTAAGAGGGATAAGAGGTAGGGAAAAGGGAATTTGTGAATTGTGTGGGGGAAAAGAAAGCATAGAACGCTATGTAACGGAATGCGAGGAGGTTGCGATATGGAGAAAAAAGGTTTGGGAAGAAAAATGGGAGAAAGTAGAGAAGAGGATAGTAGCTATATAAATGTTAACGGACAGGGAGGAAAAGAAGGTAAGAAGTATTGGTGAGTTCTTACAGAAAGTAAAAGAAAAATGGGCCAGAAATGTAAAGAATATAAGAAAGAAAGATGAGGGGCAGGAAAGGGACTAATTAAGTAATCCTGGAGGTATGGAGGTTAAGAGCTACCTGGCAGAGCAGAAGACAAGGTGTCATGTAAGCCAAGGTAGCAACAAGATAAAGACAAATAAATGTAACCAAACATTACTTGTTGCAGTTCTGACTATTATATCTATACCTGCTTTTACTGTGGAAAACAATCTGATTGGGCTACGGAGATTCAAAATCACCCTCATACAGTCGATTGTCTCTTCACGGAAATTTATTGGATTTTCCAGACGTTTTATAGCACATGTTTCTTCTGCTAAATGCGTCCAAGTTTTCTGTATCAGACGTTGTTAACTCCTTAGAACGATCAATGAGGTACTTATAAAGTGTTATATCAGAGCATTACCAAAATTAGAGCTGTACGCAAGCAAGACAAATACATATGTGTCATTACAGTGGTTTGTATTCTATGACTTTTAAAAGTGTTTAACGGTTTTAGATTTATCAGTGAGAGCCTATAAAGGCTTATACCAAGCTGTCTTTGGACGCTTTCTCAAAAGTGCATTTTCTCCAGAGATAAAATATTCCTTGTGCATTAATTGTAGTACAATTTAAATGAAACATTTTTGCATAATTTTCACAAACCTTATTGGCAATTCTTTTATTTCTTGAACAGCTATTGACTTGATCACTAACTATTTATTTAAAAACTTTATAAACAAATAAATATCACTATTTTAATAATTTTACGGCACAAGATGTCTCCAAAACTGCAATAGTATTTTAACTTTCAGTACAAAATTTAATATTTTGGAAAGTGACTATCATATTAAATTTAAAAAAAAATGTTACTTACATCATTGATCATACTAACAAGAAACACTCACTAAATTTATACCACATTATATAAAAATGACACATTCCCAAATCCAACACCCAGGATTCGTTGAGGTGTCCCATTTGGAAAATTTGTATTTGTATTTGTGAGCATCATTTTATATGATGCACAAACTGAGAGCGTTCATTCAAACAGCTTCCTTTGTTTTTCATAGGAAGCAGAATAGCTTGGTGATAAGTGATAGGTCGGGGTTCAGAGGGTGAACATGATTTTTTCTTTTGTTTTCTTTTACCTGCTTTGGCAACAAGTATTTTGTCTTACGGCTTTTATTGCCCACCAACGTCGCCAGTTATGGAAAATGTTTACTTTACATATGTATTTGCATATTTCAGAGTGTTACGACTTGTTTAGCAATTTGTAAAACTTAGGAAAAATGTCATTGTTAAATGTGTTCAGTTGTGTATATCGTATAAGGATTCTTTCCAACATAATTCTGCAATTGGGCTCAGTTAACAGTGTTTAAAACAGAAAACAATGAAATACATGTGGCGATTTGGAGCTGGCGAGTCATTAAGCTTGATGCATGTTCTCTCTCAACTGAAGGTGGTGTGCAACCTTCCTGCACCACGTTAGTCTTGTATTTCAGGTCTTTCTTGAAACTATGCAAAGTGAAAGTTTGACATATTTTGTAAACGGCATTTCGATGACTGTCTTTATATGTTCATTAATGCATTTCCCATCATTTTACCACTTCCATGGTGGTCACTTAGACTTATTATGCTTCAGCTTTAAGGACATTGGAACTGAATTTTCATCTAACATCGCGAGAAATGGTGGTTTTGGAAAATAAATTCTTAGACCTCTGACAAAGGATTTAAAAGTTCTCTCTCTCTCTCTCTCTCTCTCTCTCTCTCTCTCTCTCTCTCTCTCTCTCTCTCTCTCTCTCTCTCTCTCTCTCTCTCTCTCTGTGTGTGTGTATGTATGTGTGTGTGTTTGTGTTCCGGTAGCCAATTAGAGCCAATAGGAGCCATTTTAAATTCCTCTGCTAACTTCTGTATTTCATGGAAAAAAAGAAAAAAAACTTGTTAGAAACGGAAAGAAATACATCTAAAAGATCTAAGAAGGTTAAGGGAAAATGTGAATACTTGCAAAAGCCTATAATTCCCCTAATTAGGACAGTTTCTTTTACAGCAAAAACATCGCGGAATGTCAATAAAGAACTTAATTATGTTGCCAGAGCGCATAGTAGACGTAACTATGAACCCAGATATAACCTTGGAGAACTAGATCCTGATCATTGGATTTAGCTTCACAGATCCTACAGATACTTCTGTTGTTACGTTCAACCTTAACTGCTTCATTCCTCTTTAAATAAAAACATCCATTAAGTGTGATTTTTTATTCAAATGTTGGCAGCTCTTTACTTATGAGGTGCATCAACGAGAGGTACACCCGCCTCGGTAGCGTGGTGGTAGAGTGTCTGCCTCACGTTCAAGAGGTCCAGAGTTCGAACGTCGGTCAGGGTGAGTTACCTGGATAGTGTTTTTCCGGGGTTTTCCCTTATCCTGAAAGACGAATGTCGGGTAACTTAAAGCTCAAAGTGCCCTGGACTCATTTGAGCATCATTTCACCTATTTCATTCATCGTCAGGTATGACTTAAAGTAGGAGGAAGTAAATTAAAGAAAACGAGAGTTACAGAACTCTCCGAAATGGTGTAACCGTAAACCAGCCAGCAAGTCCAAAATACGGAAGTTCCTCGGCTAGACTGTCCACGCAAATTATACATTCAGAAAAATAAATGCAATTTCAGATAGTGACAAATATCCTTGTCAATAAAGAAAGAGTAAGAACTTCAAATTATATTCGATTTTAAAGTAATAAGAAATAAAACTATTTTAATAAAATACATGGAATTCAAACATATTAAGAGGTTAACCTATAAAAGGTATTGTAGCTAATATTTAAGTGTTCAAGAATGAACTGTCTGTAGTCGTAGTTAATCTTTGCTCATCTCATGGTTTAGCATTTATACGCAGTTTTATGGAATTCATTCCCTTTGAAAATGACTTCACAGACTATGTACAAAACAGTGGACACACATTTTATAGACACGAAGATAATGTAAGTTTGTATTTTAATTAATCATCTTCTGCAGACATTTAAAAAAATAAAAATTGGGAAACATTTTCCACCTGCATCACAGTTTGAGAGGATCGGGATTTTGGTTTAAATTTTGGTGTTGCGTTCTTAAATATCTTGTTTAGTGTTCATTCAACAATTTTATTTTGAATCAAGCACAGACACAACATTTTCCTAAAAATGATCTTAAACCTGAAAACCTGAGCTTTCAGTGAAACTTCTATATCAACTTTGTCTGGGAAAAAATACTTTATCTACCTGCAAGGTAGCCCAGGAAGTAAAGCAGGACGTGTAAATATACATTAAGTAATAATAAGCTACCTTATGATTATTTGGAACGATATCTCTTTGCTTCTGACGATCATTATTATGTTTGTCAGCATACATTAAGAATTTAGTAGTGCATCGAATCGAAGCCAAAATACCAGAGAGATGGTCGGCAAGTCTTGCACTTGGATATCTGCCATATCCTACAATGGTACCAGGATCATTTAATAAAGCAAATTGTTTTGTAAAACCATGACTTGAATTAAGTGGAGAGTAATGCAGTTGGTATTCTATCTTCAGACACATTTACTAGTATAGTCTTTTCGTTATGACGAATTCTTAGAGCCTGTAACCTTCAAAACAGAATACCGGAAACTAAGGCAACAGGGATAGTGACAGTGTTTTTCCACGTGCATTCTTTTGTGGCTTAAGCAGGCTGTTAGCATTCTAACTTCATTTTAGCCATCTTTATGTGATGTCACTTGCTCCTTGAAAGCTTCTGAATCTCCCTTACCAGAATAGACCGGAAATTCTTTATAGTTGGGTGCAAATTCGGAAGTTCACATTCAACTGAAAATGTAACAGCATTGCAATTATATTTTTGCTCTTTATTTTCTCTGGTGCTTGCGCATAATACGAACACGAAATTGTCCCAATCCATAACTCTCATGGAAACTTCATCCTTTTTTTAATTTACTGAAAAATTTCTACAACGATTTTGATTAACGTGCTATGTATTTATTTTCATTACAAATAAAATTATATCTCAAATTTTCTGAGAATTGCTTGTGACTTTCTCTTCATTCCGAACCTCTTTTAGGTAATTGGTAAATAGTAGCAGATAGATATTTTAATATAAAAACATTGTAATCTCATTAAAGTGCAAAATATAAGTCCAATACAATTTTTATAATGACCGGATATGTTATGAAATTTCCGAGATTTTATATTTTTTATTTATTTTTTATTGATCTATTTAAACACCATCTTTAACCTTGATCTAATCTGTGGCCTGTTTTTAAACTTTGAAAAATATTGCCAATAGGCAATACTCCTATATAAAGGACTTTTGTGCACCAGATTACATACTTATTCTCTCACACTTCCCCAGTTTGGAGAGGATAAGAAGTAATTTTGATTAGATAAGAATTCCTATTTTCAGCCGGGAATCGAACCCGGAATCCCTCGTACAACAAGCAGCTACCTTGTCGATTGAGCTGCTTATTTTTATTGCTTTGATTTTTCATATTCATCCACTTTTGTTGTGCAACGCAGTTTTTATAAATCCGACCATCGCTTTTTGGGGGATTCTGATTCCTTTCGATAGTCGTTTATAAGTAGACTGTGATTTAGGTATCAACAGAGCAAGCATGATGGGTATTGTGTGTTTGTGTGTTTACTTGACTATACAAAATCAGGCCGTTTTGTTTAACACTGATATAGCATTACTTTGTGTTTTATTAAAACGAATAAACATGTGTAAATACTGAAATATTTAAAAAAAACTACAATTAATATTTTTAAGCTAGTCAAGACGAAAAACTTGTCATAAATCAACATTGTTCTTAGGTTAAGGAGCCTTTGCGCAACGTTTATATTTTCCTGATTAGACACAATTTAGTAAAAATATATAAAGAAATTCAAGACATGAATTTTAACCACAATGCAACATCTCAAACATACACTATCTTATTGGAAATCGTTAGAACATTCTTTAGAAAAAATACTTTCCATTAAAAATAGCTGTTTGCTGTGGATTAGGATTTTTTTTCTTCAAAGCATTACATGGCATTCGTAAATATAAACATTTAGTTTTCAAGAATACAGCTAACGCACTGACTGACTGACCTACTGACTGACTCAAACTTGTTAAATTACACACACACACACACACACACACACACACACACACACACACACACACACACACACACACACACACACACACACACATACACACACACACACACACACACACACACACACACACACACACACACACACACAACATCTTCGGAAAGCACACATTTTTACCTCATGACACCTACCAGTGAAATATAGTTATCGATATTTTTGGTTGGATATTACCTATCTCCTTAACCTTATGAAATCACTGTATTTTGTTTCTAATACGTCAATAGGATTGAGTAAAGTGTCTAGCCAACTTTCTCACACAATGGACAAAGTTAATGGAGGCTTCTTTTGTATTCACCGCTTACCTACGACATTTAACGTGGGGTCTACGCCAACACCTGCTCACTTTAACCTATAAGACCCATCATTGGATTGCCTAACTTGTGTCTGGAGGCATTTGTGTGAAGCCATATCCAATGAAGAACAGCATTACAGAACAACATTACAGCATTACAGTATTAGTTTTTTAGCCTTTTATTTGTGTTTTCTCAACTACTTATTTAGGGCAACGAAAATCTATATTCAATCAAAAACTTCGATGTCGAGATGTCAGAAAAATGAAGGTTTTGGGCTATCCTGAAACAAAGAAGGATTAAACCTCCGTGAACAAGTAGGTATTTCTGTTCGTCTCTGAACGGTCAACTCACACTAAAATTTGGGTGAATACTTCAGATTCAAAGTTTAAAAGATCACAGCTGTTAAGCATTTTCTTCGTCTTGAGTAACCTATATGTGGAAATTTTATGTTTTTCGTGCTCATTTATCTGGGGATAGTTGATACGTAGAATATTGTATTACAATATAAAAGTCGATGTAAGTGCACGTTTTGGAAAATCTTTAATCTATTTAGGAAAAGCTCTTCCCCCAAAGATGTGTGCATAAAAGAAGGAAGTAAGGGAAACTGAGAGAGAGGGAGAGTAAGAAAAGAGAAAACTCATAAAGAAATAGTAATCAAATTCCACTATTTTATTTTATATCACTATATTTATAGGAACCGAGTAGGATGGCTGGGTCTGTGGCCCGCATTCGGGAGGTCTGTGTTCGATTCCCGTGGCTGACCTACCTGACACATTCCTTTTTTGGGGGGTTTCCCGTGTTGCCAAAGTAGGTTAATTGCATCCCAAGAATGTCCTGTCCCTCTATTTCACCTCCTTTATAGTTTCACAACCTATTATCTGGTGTCTCTTTCAGGGTAGAAACGTCGGCGGAGGCCTTATATTTTTAACACTAGGACGGTTTTCGGCCTCCTCGCCGACCTGGTCAACCGTTTCCGGAACATGGCGGGTTGAATCTCGGTTGTACTGGCCTACTGGGGAGTTTTCAAGTGGTCAATTTTAGAGACCCTGCCCTCCGTCGTGACCGCTTGGTACGGCCGCCCTCTGTATCCTCCGCCTCATCCTTCCTGCCAGAGATGCCTCAATTGGGACATAAGTACAATATACCATCAACTGGAACTCCATGTCGGGTCCTCTCCTTTACGTAATCCAATCCATTTGCAAATTATTGTTATCATTGATTTGAATTTTCAAATATGTACTTATACGTTTTGCAAGAAGAAAATAACAGTTTCTCTTGGCCATTCCAACAGAAGGAAATTCGATGCCAGCTACTACACAGCTATTTTTAAAAGATTCGATTATCAGCAAAACTCTACTGAACTCGCTTAATCCCAGTACTCCTACAAGAATAAACCCCATAAGTCAATTTCTGCAAATATTTAAAGCGGTTATCATGAGGTACATAGGTGAATAAGGTTCAGTAAAAATAGTTTTAATAATAGTTCAAGAATGTGTAGATGAAGATAAATTAATGTAACTCGTGGACTTTTAAAACAATTTTCTCCAAAATATCACTAATAATGCATGTTATGAAACCCCCTGCTAAATGAGATGAGTGACCCTGTATGTTCTACCTACATAACTGAAAACAGAGAGGTACAAAACCTCACTTCATAGAAATGTTGATGTCATTAAAGTCATAATTTATATGATATATTTTTTCTTTGAGATTAAGAATTTATGATAATTATATTTATTGTTGTTTGTTTAAGTTTTAAAACGTTTATTAATTTACTGATGTACCAAGTCACCTTTATTTTGTTTCTCGTGAAGTTGTGCTAAGTTGTATTGTGAAGTTCTGCTATACTCTTTTGAATATAAAAGGCAATATAATGGACCCATTTTCAAAAATTTGACTATACCTTCATACAAAAAATCTGTAATGATTCATGTGATGTAGATAGAAATATAAGCTTTTCCCTTTTTGCTTTTAATCGAACATAATGTGTTGAAAATTATCTTTATTGATCTGACATTTATGTTAACTGACATAAAAAGAACAAAGAGTATATAAGAATACATAACCTAAACATATGATTCTATAGAGTATATAATTTTTCATCAAATAATATAAAACGGATTGCCAAAACATTTTATTTTTCACGCGTAGCTTTCCCTTTAAAAAACTCCAGAACTACTATAGCAAATCTTTGTTAACAGGGAAGATCATAACCCACGATACGGTGGTTACGCATTTAAGTAATTTGAATTTTATAACTCGTTGCATCCTAAGTTCAAAACTAAATTTTAATATGAATACAAATTTTTTATAGTGCGTCTGGCACAGAGGTGCGCAACCTGTGGAAACAGACAATAACCTTCACCCAAAAAGCATTACTGCTTAGTAGTCTGCAGGACACAGTGACTTTCATTTGAAGCGAGGTGTAATGGGTAAAGGAAATTTGAATGCAAGTCGTCGCTGTTTCGCACCTTTTCATTCTTTCCTAAGCACTGTGTAGGCTCAATATTTGCAGAATTCCTTATGTACACAACTCTATTACAGGAAAGCCATAAAATTGTAAAAGTTAGGCTTATTGGAGACGTATTTGTTCTGTATTTCCTTATTGTAAAATTATGTTTATTAAATTTGTATTTCCCTTAATTTTTATTCCTCACCAATACTCATATTGTCTAGACAAGGTTTAAAATGGAAAATGCAGCGTTCTTTATTTCAGAACTCCCTGTAGAAGTGACTATTAATTTATTTTAATTAAAACAAAATCGCAATTTAGATCTTCCAGGAGACAATTTAAACTCTGTCTTATTCATGTTTTAGATTAGAGTGATCTTATTCCTGCCCCTCTAATCTGAAAATACAATTAATCTCCTTATATCTAAAGACTGTTCAACTATTTCTAAATTTGAGATATTTTTTCGACACCTGAAAAGCTGAAACCATTCGAATGTAAACAAGTAAGTAAATTATACATCAGATGGTTGCAGGTTAAAACCAATATCACTTATATAAATTTTTTATTGAAATAATCAAACATATTGAATAAAATACTGAAAACAAGGTACATTGTTGGAAGAATAAAAACACGCCTGCTTTTACAACGTATGTCATATAATGGTTAGCATTGTGAACCAAGTGTATCACTAACCCACAATCGGAAGGTAGTTTTTCAGATTTCGTGTAACAGTCTGTGTAGGCAACAGATGACGAAGAAGTAAGGTACATTAAATTAACTACTACTATAGTATAGTGGGGTGAATTTAACTTAGATATGGTATAGCTAGGGAGAAATATTGCAATTTTATATTAAATTTAATTAATTAGTAAGTTTGATTTTAAGCCTCAGTTTAAGCCTCAGTAATAGTATTTATTTGAATTAAATTAAATCCTTTTTAAATAGGAATGTCTGAATCCAAAGCCCTGCATGTACTTATTTAAAAAAAAAAATATGCAAGTTTACAAAAAGAATTCGAAATGTTTGATTGGTAATTTGAATTCAGAAGTATCCAAAATAAAAAGTTCTAAAAACAAAACTTTCTATATGTGCAAATTTTCATAAAATATTATTTATTCTTCTATTAGAACTCATCTTGTAGGCACATAGATTTTTTGAAGAATGCAAGAAAAAGAATAATAAAAGAGCAAACAATGTAATCTTTAGGATGGGGTTTATTCGTCCAAAGCAGTTGAATTTTAAATTCTTAAAAGTGTCATAAAATAGGACTCCAGCAAGTGTCTATCATAGGCTGTAAGTAACATAAAAGGCATTTGAAAATGTTTTATTTTATGGAAACAGAAAGCTGTTACAAAAGTTTATGACTGAGTAATTGTAATAGTTGGGTAGTGAAATAGCGTAGTTTTAAATTAAAAGTGTTATAATAACTTTGATTAAAATCAGTGTCTATTAATGTTGTTAGTCAGAGAGCTACTCCAGCAGCAATTATAATAAATCAATTGGCTATGAATAATTGTTAACTAGGGTAGGAAACAAACTTATATGTCTATAGATTTCATTTAATACTCTACGGGAAAATTTGAGTACTTATTATTAATATTCTACAGTTGTTTGATCATAATGTCCATGGAGAACCTTTGGCAATAAGTATTTTCTAATACTCAATATGTGTATTCCAAATATGTCACATTGACATTAAGAATTACTTAATGTGTTGTTTGACACCTGCTGATTGGTGTAGCCAAAAAATGACAAGCCATCATAATATCAAGAATTAATGTACACGCACCCACTTTCTCCCACTGAATTGCATAGTCAGCAACTACTTTGTACTGAAATGTTATGTAATTTAATTAACGGTCTTCTTTTTTATTGTTTACCATCTACCAACTCAGAACGTAACATTCACTTCTAAGATATGTATTTATAGTTGTTTTTCTAAATAGTTATGTGAATGAAGCTTGACAACTTTTTAGTATTTTGAGTATGCTAAATTTAGCCTTGTATTTTGTTGGTTTGTTTCAGCTACTTTATTTAACAAGCAGTCAAATATTATTTCAGGAATGAAATGAATATCATAATGCCATTGATGTTACAAAATATGCTTATTTTCAAGTAGATATTATAACTATTTTATATACCATTTGAATTATTTATATTAATTTAAGGAACATCATGCATAAAATATATCCAATATTAATGTATGTAATTGAGTCATAAATACTTGGCGTTAATACTACATTAAAATGAAATATTTCATAAAATAAAATAATCTTCAGTTATATTTAGAGTCATCCTAATAGAAAGTTTGGACGTTCTAAATATCTCATGGCAGTAATATTACAGGAAAGCAAAATGCAAGTATTTGTTAGCTGGAAAGCTTTGTTGCTACTTACGTATTTTTCGGTCTTGAGCGAGGGTGTTTGTAATCAGCTGCAGTAGTGTCACTGCCACCGTCAACAGAACTGTGCTTGTAGACATACTCATGCTGTCTGGCTGCCCCTGCGCAGGAAATATCGTCATCTGTTAGTATAAAGTGGGAGGGGAAAGTGATGTCATTACCCTAGCTATTTACTCAAATTTTCAGCAAGATCTCTTATAACCGTACTTCACTTTATCCTATGCTATGAACTGGAAAAAATCTAGACAAAATAGGTTTATCCAGGGAAAAAAATACATTTCTCAATTATGTATCAAGCAAGCCGTGAAAGTAGAAAGGGAATCTGAGCTGTTGGGGGGGGGGGGGGGAAATTAAAAGAGATAGGATGTGTCGCTATTCTATTCTTCTCTCTACTCACTATCTATAAATTATTCTTACAAAGGCCTGTTATTCTATCTACCTATTGTTAACTGATATAAACAGTCAATTCACATTTACACATTAAATAACCAAAGCGTTACTCAGATTTGTAAATCTTGTCGCTATGTAACAACTTTGAAATTCTATGCTCTTACCATGATCATGGGAAAATCTAATAACTACTTAGTTAAAAAAGTAGGGGTTTTTGAAAATATAAACCAATAATAAGAAATATCTTGAATATTACTGAAGACAGAATAAGGAGATCTACTTTTCTTCTTTCCGTTTTTGTCAAATGAGAGTTTTTTCCATCCCTTGCGATTTAGCAATTATACAAAAATAATTCAGAAAGAAGAAGAATTTTGAGAATATTCAAAGAAAGGTTCTTTTCTAGTATTTAACGCCCGCTCTTACTACATGCGGCACGACAGGCGGTGACACGATACATGAAATGAAAATAGAGCACCGGTGGAATGAGATGGTGGAGAAACCGCAGCATCGGAGGAACCCGGTTTGTCCACCACAAATGTCACATGGGATCATACTCGGGCCGCTTTGGTGGGAGTCGAGTGGTCCAACTACTCGGCCACGGCGCGGCCCTAGAAAATTCGAAATAAGCATTTCACTTGTCATGAAAATCTCTTAAACTTGTTAAAAGTTACAACAAAAAGGTTCAAACCACTTTTGAGAAAAAACATAACCAAAATGTTTCATGTAGAGAGTAGTTACGTGGAGAAGAATCTTACCGATGTCCTTCTTGTTGAATTCCTCAAAGAATGTCGGCGTAATGGGTTTAAGGTACGGCAATGATAAAAATGAATAAGTGGAATGAATGGAGAGGGAAACAGAAAACCGCGGAGAAAACCTGCCCAGATGCCGCTTTTGTCCACAAAATATTCTACATACGGTCTCCTGCGATCGAACCGAGGTCGTCTTGGGGAGGAGCGGATGGTTTACGCACTGGGATACGGTGATGCCTATATGAAATTGGTCAATTGTGAAATTATGGCAATAAATAGTTAACTTCTCAGCAATTACTGCTATAGCTAAGTTTCATCGTTAATAACTAGTGCAATCATTAAATAATATTTTGACTCTGTAACAATCATCTGGATTGTTCGGTCAGAACACCAGAGCGGCATGTATTACGTTGAGAAGTAGCTATTACTTCTGAGATATGTAAGCTCTCCATTATAATGTAGTTGATTAGAGCGGCATTCAGGAAATTAAAAGAATTCTTCGTTTACAGTATCCTCAACACAGTAGCAAGATGCTGCAGCGCAGCGGCTATTGCTCAATGTTATCGGAAGGTTGGCGCCGGGCAGTCGGAACATAAAGAGACAGGCAGTTCATTTGTCCAGAGAGAAACTCTTGACCAATAAGCAGAATCTTTAGAGGTTTCTCCGTCTCAAATATTCTGGAACTGTGTGGAGATTTTCAACGGTATAAAGGCGAGCGCTCTTGTATGTCAGTCGTCAGTCAGTCAGTACATCAGTAGTGCACAAGTCAGCAAGGGGAGAGAGAGAGAGAGAGAGAGAGAGAGAGAGAGAGAGAGAGAGAGAGAGAGAGAGTGTGTGCGTCGCTGTTACGACGACAAATACCATTGGTAGCTTGCAGTGAGTGAGGTCACTGTAACATATTCCAGGATTCTTGTGCTCGAATATCCTGTGAGAGAACCATTTGGCTGTGTGGTATGTATTTAATTATGACGGAAAGAAAGTGAAACGATAAGGGAACATTGGAGCCAGCTGACATTAATCAAGTGACCAATTGAGCTAAACGAGGATTCATACTTAAAGTGGAATTGGGTAATTAAGTAATATGAAAACTGACTGACGTGTCCGTTTAAAAACTGTTCAAAGTCACTGCGAGCCGAATTCTTTTACAGAGTATGGAGTTAACGTGTATGAATGTGTTTGATTGAATGTACAAAGTGGTCGTACAGAGACTTCGTACACCCTGCTGTACCTTCTCCTCTAAGCGGTACGACTGAAGTGCTGCAAATGCAGGAGCCCCAACATAACAAAGGATAGGTTCTCCACTATTTATAGATTTAATCTCCCAAATAGCGGGTAGTTCAACCGGTAGCTTCATCCACAGAAATCGTACACGGGGGACTTGAAGCTAGAGATCGCATCCTTGGGGACAAACCTGTATAGAGTGCAAATTCCCCGCTATGCAACATCTGAGACACTTTAACGTTGAACATTCCTGAAAGGACCAATGTGGAAAAGGTTTTGGAGAGAAAGTACGAGGAATTCAGTAAATTTTTCCGGTCTTTGCCTAGCGACTTAGGGAAACTCTTGAAAAAAAACCTCGGCTCAAGAAAAGCAGTCGCTGGAATTGAACCTACACATCCAGAAACCCCTCAAGTACGAATTGCTTCCCCCATCTTAAAGAAAAAGGGTCTGTTTGTCAGTGATCTTCATCTTCTATATATATAGAAGGCCGTTATCTGTATCCTTTTTAAGTGGAATGCAGGCTAAATTTCAAAATAAACTTTTGTAAACTGTTAACATATCTCCATTCGTTGATTTTGTGCATTAATACGTATGTGGCCGCGCCATGGCTGAGTGGTTAGACTGCTTGTCTCTCACCTAGGCGGCCAAGGTTTGATCCCAGGCGACCGCAAACTGGGATTTGTGGTGGACAACATGGCGCTGGGGTGGGTTTCCTACGGGTCCTCCAGTTTCCCCCGCCATCATTCCACCCATTGCTACATCAATCATTCTTCTCAGGCGTTGGGCCGACCACTCAAAACTGATTTCATCTCAGGTCAGATGCTTAGGCTCCCTCGCTTTGAGGGAACCCAAACCACTAACGTCAGCATTGACCAGAAAGGGAGGGGAAAAAAATATGTATGAGCTTTTAAGAGCGATGATTGACGTGCCAGCACATAAGCGAGCACAGTTTTATGAATTAGAGTGTGCTGCAATAGATTATATTTCCTGATTAGTTTCTTCATTGCTTAATTTCACTCAGATTTTTCGCGCTAAAAGAAATCTAACCAAGTATTCTAAAATATTTACCTTGTTCTAATAAGATAACCGAAAATTTTCGAAAAGTTATAGGAAAATAAAATTAGTGAATCATATGATATTAGAACTAATTTTTATAATTAAAGCACAAAAAGTCAGTTGTTATACTAAATAAAATGCAGTTTGTGTCCATAAAATAATAAGTTCGTAAGAAAAACGTCTTTGAAATACGATTTCAGCTTGTGTTACAAAATGTTGAAAAGTTCAACATAAATAATTTCTTTTATTTATTGTTAACTAGACAGGTTTTTATCCCTTACTGAAAAAAATTAATCTGAAACTTGGAGAATGTGTTAAAGAAGCTATCAGAAAAATATGATAAATTAAGCTCAAGAGTACTTGGTTAAAATGTCAATGAATTTATTTGAACGTTATCACAGATATTTCTCAGTATAAATATAGTATAAATTTAGTTTTCACGCCCCTGTATCTCATACTTTCATAAAATAATGTTAAAACACTTAAATTCGGGGGTTTTGTGAAATGTTTGACATTTGGGGAGTTCAAAATTTTAAATTTTGCATAGTTTCTTGAGTATGCTTATCTACAGTGAAGAATTAAATTTTGGGTAAAACACACAAGCTTCTTCGAACATAAGTAAGAAAATGATATCTCCATAAATTGTCTAAATTTCAGTCATATGTTAATTTATTAAATTAGAATTAGGATTACTACTGAGGAGGTTCAGCACCGAAAGCTGTGGTTTATTGTACCTAAGCCCCAAGTGGGGCACCCCGAGGAAGGATGAGGCGAGAGCAGAGAGAAGGCAGCCTGCCCAAGGAGTCACGACAGAGCCGAGACACCCGCCGACACTTCTACACTGAAAGAGACCACCAGATGACAGATCATGTGTAATGATAATGGAGATGAAATGGAGGGAAAGGAAATTTGGGGAATGTAATTAACCTACCCAGCATTCGCATGCCGACCTGGGAAAATCCCCGGAAAACCCATGGGTCAGGTAAGACAGCCACGGGAATCGAACTCGTGCCTTCTGAATTTGGACCACAGACGAAACCGCCTGAGCCATCCCGCTCAGTAGATTATTGAAACTCTAAATTAAAAAGTGTACTTGCTGAGAAGTGGTTCTTCAGGTATTTTATGGATCTTAAAGTAAAATATACATTTATGTGTTTCAAATAGGAAGAGTTCTCGCCTGTAGCCAACCAGATGCGTTAGAGCCTTCACCGTTGCCACCTCGTTATCCCCACTACTTTTATATTTCCCTCTCTCTCTAGCACACTTGCGAGTGTTCCTGCCGCTAGACGTAAGGGAATGTAAACAGAATTTTCCAAAGTTTTATCAATGCAGTTGTTTTAATCACAATTGCAACATAAATATTCGTATATTAGGCAAATGTTTTAAATATTCAGTTTAAAGTTAATTATAATTTATGAATTACTTATTTTTCTAACCCAACGAAAATACCAGCTGTGCATCCATATAGCTTGAATGTTACTTGCGTTAAGAGATAATCCGTCATTGTCATTGTCTTCAACGTCAGAGTACTGAAAATTTATGATGATTGGTTCCAAAATCTCGTTACGTGCTATTTCTTTCCAAAAGTCGTCTTCTTGTAGTTTATCTGATGTATCACGCAGTTTTCCCAGTTTTGTTGTGTTCCTTGTCAATTTCTTCGAGAATAAGTCGTTCAATGACAGTCAGTTTAAAAATATTATTTCTGTTTGCAACATAATTTGAGCCCACATTAACTTATTGGTTTGTTCTACCGGTAGTAATGGGGGGGGGGTTAAGGTGAATCGGGTCTCACTGATCCAGCTGATACACTTTTTCATGGAATAGTAACTGAATAATGCTGCTTTGAACTCTAGAATAAATAGATATTACGAACCAATAATAAACAAAGATATAATGTGACCAGACACGTTCTGCCAGATTAGCAAGAAATTTATAATTTCCTCTTGTCGAATTTAACAAACACATTGGCTTATTCAAAGTACATATTTCTTTTATCACGTCATGTCAAATGTTTACGTTTCGGTTCTAAGCAATTTCAAATATACGTTCCCGCATACATGACAACCAATAATGAGACTCATTACAGTGCTTACATCGCAATGCATTGTTATAATGGTATCTACTTTATTTATTTGTATTAGGAAAACTATTTGAGCTAAAAATAATGGATTTTGACGGTTATGTTACATACATTACTCTTTCCTTCCTTATGAATCAGATTTTGCAAAATATGAATTTTTGTCTTAGCACGAATAGTATTTATTAGAGATTGATTAGTTTGATTAGTTTGCCGCAATACAACACCGCAGCACTCCGATTGGTTGTTCACCTAGTAGCGCTCAAGAACAAACACATTCCCATTTGAAACACATAATAAAGGTACAGGAAACTGCATCATGGGTAGTCTTTTCAGATGGCAAAAGCCTATGGGAACAAGACTTCACAAACTTCAGTTTTAAAATTTTAAGCACTATTTTCACATAACTTGCATATGAACTTAGACGTCACTTTTCCGTATCAGAAAAGTAAAAACACAATTAAATCGTGGCTGCACAATTTTGATAATTTTTCCTTAAGATATTATTAAAAAGAAGTTGGTCTCGTTAATGTTAATTGCTATAAATACGAGGCTAGGAATTGCCATCCAGCAGAGAGCGTCTTCTAGTACAATCTTATTGTCTGAGTCACGAAGTGGGGATCTTGGCGATAGCCATGCGTGACAATTGACACAAGAGTGTGTTTCAAGTATGCGCTGAAGCGATAAAGGTACACCTTATAAATTATAAATGAGTAGGTTCTGCTTAGCTTCCAACAGGAAACCGATATCGCTGAAGGCCAAGTATCTATGACTATGTGCATGAAATTGTACCTACTGGAATGACAGTCTGGGTACATAATTTCATACTCTGCAACTCACTTGCGATTGGGAAACTCATTGTTGTGAAGCTTTATTCCATCCGCAATGAAAATTCTTTGTCAAGTTCAAATATAATCTATTGTTATCAAACCAAATGAATTGAAGGGTAATGTGAAAATGGATTAAGACGTCTTTCAAGCTATCCAATTCCTATTAACTGTGAAAGATATAATTAATATATATTGTATATTGTGTGGTAAGGATGTATAAAAATGTCTGTCAAAGAAGGACATAATTGTACTCTGCTCAACAATCTTAACAGCCACAAAGATTCTTCAGAGAGTAGGAGAGCAAAAGGAATCAAGTACAATAGTGGATTGAAGATTTAAGAAATTGTTTTTCAAGATGCCTTGCAGATAAGTGGAAGGATTCTAGTAACAAAATATGATTTTCTGTCCAGTACTTCTGTGAAATAAGCTAGAGATTGGATTCTGGTGGTCAGATCCTATCCGTACCTACGACTATTCTGAAAGAGCTTTGTCACCAGCCCGTTTTCCGGACTGTCTCAAACTGGCAGTTCCGCAAGACAAAATAGGACTTTCTGTCAGCCATTTCTTTAGAGTGGGACAGAGACCGTGACCCGGTTCGATCTGAATCTACCCTGAAATAACGTTTATGACCGCGTCCAGATCCAATGAATTAAAATGTTTGGTAAACACTTCCAAAAGAAACTGAGATGATTCTGCTGTTTCAGAACCAGATGATTACATGGTGTGCATATTACACTGGGCGACAATGAAAATGTTTCGGGCTTTAAAATAGTGAATTTACATGTAGGTATTTCCTCTGCTGATAGATTAGCTGTTGTTTTGAAGATAAAGGGACATTTAATTTTTTAGAGTGAAGATTGTAAATTTGGGGGAATTTGATTTTGGAAGTTGGCACACCTGTCAAATATCAAATCACAGAGAGAGATTTTGGAAATTAAGTGATGCAAAAGTTAAGGAAGGCATTTTTGTCGGACCACAAATAAAAGAATTTGTAAAGGATCCTGCATTTGACAAAATTTTGGAGGGGAAAGAAAAGGAAGCTTGGGAAGTCTAGATTTTTAGGCAACAAAAGAGATGACAACTTCAAGCATTTGGTGACAGTGCTCCTGCAAATATACTGTAACCTCGGATGCAACATGTCCCTTAAGATCCACTCCCACCTGGAGCTGTTAGTGATGAACATGGACATTTCTGTTATGGAACAAAGATATCAGGGCCGTTGGAATGAAGTAATGCTTGCGGAGTACTGTTGGTATTTGTATAGGGATTCTGCGGAACTCCATCACAAGAGGCAAGCTAAAAGACGACGATGTCAATGGGCCAGCATATGATTCTCTTCAAACATACTATCTGTGAAGTATTTTTCCAGCAATTTATAACTCTTAGCATGTAATTAATTGTTAAAAAATCAAATGCACTCTCATTGTTGTTAGCATTTATGTAATTAAAATGTATCCTATTCTCTCAATCCGTTAATACGTAATACTTTCACCTCGTGTGTATCATATAAACTAGTGCTAATAAAAAAGTTTTCATTGTGATATTTGTTTTCCTCAACCCAAAATTAGTAGGAATTGTCTCATGAAGTGCTCGAAACATTCAAAAATTATTTTTTGTTTCCTAGTGTTATTAGTTTCTAAATTAATCTTTATACAAATATCATAATATTAGAATACAGAGATTAACTTTTCGGCCTTTTATCAAGCATGAATCCGACCCTCCGATGAGCACTGCTCTGCATTACTGCAAAGGTGGAAATTGTGCATTCCTATTGCATAGCGGTAGATGTATTAAGAATCAGCAGGATGTTGAGAATTTAATGGTATAGTGATGAAATTGTTTAAAAATTCTGATTCATTTAATTATCTTTCTATATATCTTTGCGTATTTGAATGTTAGTGTGTCTTAATTCCGGTTTGTGGATTTGACTACTTCTTTAGTATTTTTTCCCATCAGTTTATTGTACCTACACGGTACTTATTCTTACACAATAATACTACGAAGCTTGTCTCTAGGTTATTTGTTACGTATGCCATTGTATGCCAGAGGTAGGAAGTTGCCAGTTTCTATGCATGTTTTATTCTTATTAAATTAGATTTAATGAAACTGCATTTGAAATTAAAAATAAATGAACGGGCATATAGATATGTTTAATAGTAAGTAGGTACACATTGAATTTACAATCGCCTGAGTTGACCTAAACGCCTTTATAATGTATGCAAGATAGAGGAAACGAAAATGAAGGATTTGCTACAATAAAGTACTTTTGCAATAAAATCGTAAGCTAAGCATAGTGAAATATAGCATATGAATAGGAACACACAAACACGCGCGCGCACACAAACACACACACATAAAATAAGCCTTATTATGATGTATTTTTGTGTACTATTACATTTGCCAAACTACTCAAGTGATACGCTACGTAAATATATCTAAATCTTATATAAAATATCACAATAAACAAAATACTAACACACAATATGCTACATTTAGCTGTTTTTACACCACTCTGTTTAAATATAGCTTTCTGAGACCTCAGTTGTACCGCCTTAAAGAGAAACTTACCTTTTTTTTTTTAATTTACGTCCTCCAACGTTAAGTCATTTCGGACGATGAGTGGAATGGATGAAATGATGCTCAAATGAGCCCAGGGTCCACCGAGCTTAGAGTTACCCGACATTCGTCTTTCAGGATAAGGGAAAACCCCGGAAAAACCTTATCCAAGTAACTCACCCTGACCGAGATTCGAACTCGGGACCTCTTGAACGTGAAGCAGACATGCTACCACCACGCTACCGAGGCAGGCAAACTTACCTTTGCTATCCCTTCTACGAAACATACCATTAGTGCCCACTATATCCTTAACCTTCTTCTCTTGGTGTATAAAATGTATTGAATGCAGTAACACAAATCCTTAAATTGCTTGTTTAACGGCTAAATGGATAAGAGTGAAATTTAAAACGATATTTGATGAAAAGTGAGGAAGACGAATGCAGCCAATGTTAGCCGTCACTGCGTTGTTAAATTAGAATCGCTATGCAAATGTTAATATGATAATATAAAGGAAAATAGCCATAAGTATGAGATGGAATTCTTCCGCAACAAACAAATGACTGGTCCATTCACTTTGAATGACTAAATTTATATTTAGAGCCAAAACTGTGGTAGGACGATACATTAAATATATCACATGCGATTCTATGCTTTACTTTTCCACTTTATTTGACAATGGCGCCAAAATTAGAATAATTACTTCTAACCCATCAATATGCACAGCAATATAATTTCAGTCAACATTGTAGTGAATTTAGGCAGAACGCTGCTACCAGTCCCATGGTAAATATAAAGATAATCGCCTCGCTTTGTTTACTGTTACCATTGTCTTCTTTGAGAAAATGACGTTAGAGGAAGTATAAGTTTCAAGTCGAATTGTTACCACTTATTTTGTTAGTACAAAGGTCAGTGAAGTTTCTGGACGTTTCTTCTCTGTTATGAAAGCTTAGAACTTTAGGATAATCTTTTACTAACATATCTTTATGTGAAAATGTTATTGTTATTATTGCCCTAATCCGTATTTGATCACTCACCAATACGGAAATATATATCTGCTTTAGCTCAACGTTTAAGTTTGGATTCTGGTTGGAAAGAGTTCCCTCAGAACGAAAATTTGGTGATGACTGGTTCAGGTATACCCAAATAGTAGTACTAACTAAACCTATTGTAAACTTCTTAAACATTCATTTCATTAACGTTTTGTAAGCAGCCAGTAATAAGCTATAAATGCCTCTCACCAAAGCAATAAGCTGTATTTAATTACATTAGGCATTAGGTTATTACGATTTCTTCAGGTCCATCAACTTATTTTTGATCATCTCATTACACTATCACTAATAATTTAAATCTCCATAGGGGACGCACAATTTGAAAATGGACAACAATGTTATGCTTTGCTGAAATATCAATGCCTGGCCAATAAGTGTGTGGTGAGCATTTCTGTTACTGAGAAACTGTTGACAATGAAGGATGAATTATGGATTTTGGACAGGAATATAAGGATGAAACCCTGACAGTTAATAGAAAAACCTGACCCAAGCAGGATTAGAGCCGGTAATTAGCCAAATCACCGTGAAAGTGGACTCAAAATTAAATAATAACCGAGATATTTGGGCTAAGCTACCAAGTGATCGTCACCTCCTCCCGCACACATATCCGAACTTCGAAAATGATCAGAAGTTGTTATAGTACATTAACTATACATATCCAGTATTCCATGATATTACTTACCTCAGAGTGAAGTTTTTATGGCGTGTGCTTGAGTGGACTGCGCAAAACCTTGATGCACCTCCCTTTATATTCATGGATGCCGATTCCCTTGAGTAGACCCAACCACCCGCAACTTGAGATTTTCAGCGGTCCTTATACAAGTGGAGGGGGAACCCACCTGCAACACGTGATGAAAATACAGCAGCAATCAGTCACACGTTCTTGACCTTCTCATTTCCCCCCTACCTCAATAAAAAGCTACTCTAACTGTGTAGTTTGCTTCATTTGGGCGGCGATGACACAATTATTTTGTAATCTGTGTGATTACATCAAGTGGCACTCAAATACAAATGCAAAAATTTTCAACGTTCACATGATATTCTATCTTAATCTATTAAAATCCAGTATCTTATATTCACGTGTTATTTTATTCTCGTACTTGTAAAAGCTATTCTTACCAAAGTTTATTCTTCTATCATTACACAATTACAATCTCATTACACACTTAGACATATTATACCTTCAAGGATATGATCTAGTAGTTTAAAGCTCTAATCAGGTGCTTAATAAGTATGTTACTATGTGATAACTTTGCAAGAAGAGAGAAGAAACAAACATTTTTCACTTGAAAGAAGTATAAGAATATAACAATTCAAAAGAACTGGCAAATATCTGGTTCAACACTAAATAAATTGCAGCTTTAGCCATCTTACTTCGTTTTACATAATGAACTTATTTACAAAATGAATTACGAATGAGAATTACTTCACACAATTCACAGATAATACTTTAAGATATACCAATGTCGAGGAGTGACTTTAAAAATGAGGGAAGCTCCAAATAATAATGTTCATTTAAATAAGAGAAGATAATGGCTTAAAGTACTAAACCTACTCTTCAGTACTCTTTCTATTTCACAGTCACAAGTAGGCCCTTCTTACATTGCAAGACTGATCACTCTACAAGCAGACATATTCCTATTTCCCCTCTCCACTCAGACGTTCCAATTTTTCCTAGAGCTGGCCAGCACCACGAGAACTGTTAGCCTCAAAATGGGGAAAGTATGCAGTTCACACACATTTGTTAATAACTTAAAACTTCACAAGTTCACTTCCTATTTATCACCGTTAATTCCCAATAAATAAAATATTATTGAAATATAAATATACGCACATTTGTATTTAACAACGCAACATAAAAAAACAGACTGGCTCTACACATCCAAACCTTAGCCTACACACGGCTAGTGTGAAAGAAATGGTTATTTCCATCAATTTACCTAAAATAAAACGTAGTGGAGTAACTATGAAGCATGGGACTTAAATACTTACAACATACTCGCCACAAAAAGGTGTGTGTCCCATAGCATATGAAAACCTCTAGTGGTCTACCGGGAAAACATATAAGGCAGTTGGAGAATTTAATGTCATGTCGGCATGTTGGCCATAGTAGCTCAGTGGTTTAGAGCAACCACACAGAGAGCGAGAGATCCGTGATTCAAATCCCGGCTATGGCATGAATTTTTCAGTCTGGCTGTGCTCATCCAAACCTTAACCTACACACGGCTTGCGTGGAAGAAATTGTTATTTCTATCAATTTACCTAAAAAACATAGTGGTTTAACTAAGAAGCTCAGCGGTTGAGAGCAACCGCACGGAGAACGGAGATCAGTGGTTCAAATCCCGGCTATGGTATGAATTTTTCAGTCTCGCTCTACTCATCCATAAAAAAAAAAACTTTTCTTCACATTCTATAGAGATTTCACGTGACAAAATATGCTAGTACTCAACTACCGAAGAGTGCGATTGCTTCTGGAAACCTAAGAAGCATGGTATTCAAGCTTATGAATATGTAAATACAGCAATATTCAGTATTAATGAACTCGCGGAACTGGTCACTCTAATCCAAGCGGCTGTCCAATTATTAATTAGAGCTTCTCGAGTAACCAGCTGTAAGATGTTAATAAAATTGCTGTCAAATTATCCGCAGCACCCCAGATGTTCGCGAATAAATTTGTAAAATGTATCCGGAGCAAATAAAGTATTGTTTGGCATGAGTTTTCTTGTTTTCGTTCTCTCTCTCCCGAAATTCTTGGGGAAGCGGCTTCCAGCGCTTCATTGCACGCTTCGCCGCTGTGCATTCTGTCATGAAAGTACCGGGAATTGATCATATAAAAATCTGGTATACGAAGGGATTATAAATTATTGTTTTTCTTAATTTGGTACGTCCTTCCTCTATACCCACGGGAAGTTTGAATGTCATCTGTCATTCAGTTTGTTTACAGGACGCCATTTTGTTAGTGCTTCTCAATAGTGTGTTGCGATTTTATAATGAATTAAAAATATTGAACAAAGAATCTGTCTCAAATTTTGCATTGCAAATGATATTTCGGGGGCCAAATTACTGAAAATGTTACAGAGGGTTTACGGTGAATCGACTATCAAAAACACGTGTGTATAGGTGGTACAGTGAATTCAAAAGTAGTCGAGATGTGGTGAGAGATTTGCTCGCTCTGGTCGGCCGTCAACTGTTTCAACTGAACTGAACATCGCTAAACTGAAGGAAATGGTGTCTGAAAATCGCTATTTAGGTCTGAGAGAGATTGCCGCTGAACTTTCTGTGTCTCATGAATCGATTCGTACCATTTTAAACGATTGTTTGGGCACGACACGTGTTGCCGCTCGATTAGTTCCGAAATACTAGAACTTTTTACGAAAACTCAGTCGCGTAAGGATCGCTGAAGACATGCAAGAACGAGCCCACTCCAACCCCACGTTCATGAAACGCATTGTAACCAGTAGATGAGACGTGGGTTTACAAGTTTGACATGTGAACCAGTCAACAAGCTTCTGTGTGGCGCCGTTCAACTTAACCGAATCCCAAAAGTGGCACATCAAACTCAATCAAAACTGACAGCTTTTTCGATTATCGTAGTGTCGTACACTTGGAATTCTTGCCAGAAGGAAACAAGGCAAATGAAGCCTATTATCTGAGCGTTATACGTATTTTGAGAGAACAAATACGGCGAAAATGACCAGATTCTTGGAAATACAACTCATGGATTCTGTAGCACGATAACGCTCCAGCTCATTGTAAACGAATTTCTGGCCAAAACGTGAACAAATCTCATCAAACAACCAGCATATTCTTCTGATCTGGCTCCGGCCGACTTCTTTCTCTTTCCTAAACTCAAGTTAACACTTCGAGGCATCCGTTTTCAGTCGATAAAAGACGAACACTCCAATTAACTTGAGGTGGCAGCTGGGTAAAGATGTGCATTAAATGAATTAGTCCGTTAACAATTCTGAAAGGAGGTTGAAGATGATTTTATACATTTGGAGCCATTTCTGGTACATTTATCAACTATTCCATATATATAAATCATCTTCAGCCTTCTTTCAGGATTGTTAACAGACTAATTCATTTAATGCACATCTTTACCCAGCTGCCACCTCAATTCATTATAAAATCGCAACACACCTTGAGATGCACTAACAAAATGGTGCCGTGTGAACAAACTAAATGGTAGATGACAATCAAACCCCGCGTGAGTATAGAGGAAAGAAAACAATAATTTCGAATTCCCTCTTATAAGAGATTTTTATATGATCAATTCCCGGTACTTTCTTGACACAGTAGTACATTACCCTTGTAGATGTCTTAAATATATTACGGTATTAGCTATAATCAGATTCGTCACAAACATTTTCTTTGAAAACATTTTTATGAAAGGAAAATTGAGGAATTGATTACGCTGTCTACACATACCAGCGTATGTGGGTATTTTGTTTTAAAATACTTTTGGTTTCAAGGGACCTATTTCCGTTGTGCTCTGAATATTGAATAGTAGGTCGGAATGTATTTCCTCATATATAGCACTGCAATTTGTTGATGAAATTGGAACATATTTTGTAAACACAAACTAAATAGCATAGAGGCTTTGGAGAAAATTATATTTGTTTCTTAAAAAAAGTGATGTATTCCTTCAAATATTATTTGGAAGAAAGATCAAGTTGTCGTATCTGATATATAATGTTTCAGTCTGTTGCTGGCTTTTCAGAAATGAATAAGATGCTTCAATGAGTAGAATCACCCATGCGTATTAGGAAACACTGAAGAAAATGTCCTTGCTTTCATTATTCAATGTCAAGGAGAGATGTTTCGTAATGACATTTATTGTGTGCGGAAGTAGTATCATTTCACTTTCGTAACATAACGCTTATTGTAAAGCACAATTCTTCAGCAACAAGTTTCTTGAAATTCATATTTAACCTCTAAATATATTAATTACTGTATATACCAACGCATTAACACTAAAGCTGCTATTGGAATTTAATATTTTAATTATTTCATCTTACATAAAATGTGTAAACCCAGATTTTAAAAATCGGATATACACTCACCTGGGAGCAAACACACATTCCCCAGACCACGTTTACGGTTTATCTTATACGTATACCACCACTCCTTATCACCACTCTTTGGCTTAAAAGTTCTATAGATTTACTGGTATGTAAACGAACACTAGTGGCAAGAAATTTCGGCACACCGGCGGCACTAATATGATCACGGCACACTTGAAAACCACCGGTCGGGCTGGATTTGAACCCATGCTCTTAACCTAACCAAATGAGCCACCCAACCTACAATTCTCAGAAATTATAAAAATATATTTCATTTTTCATAAATATATTTAAAATATATTCTTTTTATGAAAATGATAGAGCCATTTTTGAGAAAATCAAAATTTTCTGAAAGAAATGTGGCATGTAAAGCGTAATTTGGAGCGTTTTTTTAAGCTCTTTATGTCTGTAGAAGGATTTTATTATGGTACTCGTTAGGAAGCCACTGGGATGAGGTGACAAGTTGAGATGAAGCTTGTATGCTTCTTTTAAAGAGAATGACAAAATTTGATTACCTTTACTGAAGCCCAAAATTATTTATTAACTTCAATAATTTTATGATTATAAACTTAGTTGTAACAACGTTTTGCCTCATCTAGTTTTCGTAGAAACATATTAAATACACAATATTCAGTCATGTAAATAATACGTTTCTCGTTCTTTCACCTGCACTTAACACATTTTGTTTCTTCGGTGTCTTATAGCAGTAGGACAATATTATTGATTTTGTTGTTGTATTGAACAATGCTTACACAAATTTTTAAGCATGCTTAACCTTCACTATCACGAATCTTTCTTTCCCTCACAGTTTCTTTCACATCACAAATATTTTAACACTGTATAACAATTTCTTCTTTAAACATTTTTAACCCAAATTTAAAATAACATATATAAACATTAATCATATTTTTGGGTTTAAGTAAAAACAACAATTCCATGTGGCACCTTGGTCATACGAACGTCACTATTAAGTTTGGTATTTTAACTAGTTTTCGCTTTGGACTTTTTTGGAGTTCGAACTTCAGGGAGTCTCGAAACTTTACCTACTACAAATTTATAGTAGAGAAACTGATACCCACAAATCGTACATATAATTACAGAATTATAAATTCCTTCGTGGCTATTAGTGTCTCATGGCACTCATATTTAATTTAAAAGAAGAAACTCAAGAGCACTTTAGAGGGGGTGATTATTATTGGTTTTCCGAAACTCTTAACATTTTTAATTACCTTTATAAATAAACCTATAGAGTTGTTTTTACTGATAGTAATGGAAGCTCTATAAACAATTTTAGGGGTACAATAAATGCGGAAATTCTTAACTTTCACATATATTGTCTACTCAAAGTGCTATACTGCTAATCATTGAATATCTAAATTACTCAGCTTAATTTACTGTAAATTATAAAAAGCAAAGGTCAAAAGTTTCATTACATTAAACCATTCCCTGCACATTTTTAATTTAACGCCATGAAGAAGCTCTACACATCTTCTAATGAAACGGCAGGAAGCAGAGCTTCCACTGAACCACTGCCCACAAGCTCGTATAATTCATCATCATCATCATCATCATCATCATCATCATCATCATCATCATCATCATCATCATCATCATCATCATCATCATCATCATCATCATCATCATCATCATCATCATCATCATCATCATCACCATCATCATCATCATCATCATCATCATCATCATCATCATCATCATCATCATCATCATCATCATTATCATTATCATTATCATTATCATTATCATTATCATTATTATTATTATTATTATTATTATTATTATTATTATTATTATTATTATTATTATTATTATTATTATTATTATTATTATTATTATTATTATTATTATTATTATTATTATTATTATTATTATTATTATTATTATTATTATGAACTATCTGGTAAATGTCTCCCCAAATTAATCTGAACAATCTATTTGAATCTCTGATTTGCAAACGGACAGAACTATAAGTAAACTAAATCACGAGTAATAAAGAAATTATTTTTAAATTGTAGTATTAATCCTGATATTAGGGCAACGGTTAGAAACGGGGGTAACTTATTATTGCAGGCAAGGTTAGATCTCAAGTTTGTGTCTCTAAACCTCCAGAAGGAAAGGTTGAGATGAGAGAGTTCGTAGGTTAGTTAGATATGTGTTGATCTCTGACATTCAAGGGTGAACATCCCGACCACCCTTTCGATTGTCACTTTTCTACTCAGATTGGTTAAGACAAGGTTACATCCCAGAGAAGAAGTTGCTCCCTCCTCAAAGCATATGCCGCGCCAAGCCCGCCTCGGTAGCGGAAATGGTAGCATGTCTGCCTCACGTTCAAGAGGTCCCGAGTTCAAATCTAGGTCAAAGTGAGTTATCTGGATAAGGTTTTCTCCGGGGGTTTCCCTTATCCTGAAAGACGAAGCCCTTATCCTGAAAGACGAAGCTCCATGGACCTGGGACTCATTTGAGCATCATTTCACCCATTTCATTCATCGTCCCATATGACTTAAGGTTGGAGGACGTAAATTGCAACCGAGTTCGAATCTCGGTCAAGGTGAGTTATCTGGGTAAGGTTTTTCTGGGGTTTCCCTTATCCTGAAAGACTAATGCCAGGTAGCTCTAAGCTCCATGGACCCCGGACTCATTTGAGCATCATTTAACTCATTTTATTCATCGTCCGCCATGACTTAAGGTTGGAGGACGTAATTTGCAAAGAAAAAAATCCCGTGCCTAAGAGGGAACTTAAATAATGACATTTATGATGATATAGATAACCCCAGTGTTCGTCTATCTACTTGCAAAAATATTCAAAACGGACGGTGCAGTAGAATTTGAACCTCGAGCTGTTGATGCTAGTCTCACAGCCCTGAAAAAAGTAGAAAATAGTACTTATTAACGACTCTGCAAATTGCCAGGCTCATACGAGCGCTGCCGGTGTGCTGAAATTCCTTTCGGCAGAAGTTGGTTGTTTACATATCGCTTTTAAGCAAGCACATTTAAAAACTACCGGTCTGAGCCGGGATTGAATTCGCGACCTTGAAAAATGATCAGGGCTTAGTTGTCTAAACCACCCAGATCGATACGAAATTTTCATCTAAGTAAAATGCAGGGACCCTGCCCTCTGTACTGTCGCGGCTCTTTGATACGGCCGCACTATGTCTTCACTCGCCTCATCCATCCTCCCAGGGATGCCCCATTTTGGCGCATAGGCAATAGATCAAGACTGGTGGTAGTGCCGAGTCCCCTCCTTAGCAATCCTAATCCTACGTCAACGTCCTTTAACGGAATGTTTAAGATAAGAGATAAGCATGTAGTATTTTGTTTACATTACTAGCACTTCATAGCAAGGTACAGGTTGAGATATTTTATGTTTATCTGTGCGTTCTGTAGAAGGTTATTAAATTCATATAATATGCATTATTCTCATCTTGCACTTCAAAGAATCGGTGTGTAGTGCATTTTAAGATTGATATTGTAACTAAGGTGTTTACAGAAAAATTGTGGGACCAGCTCCTATCACGTAGTTTACTCATAGTGCGCAAGATGTTCTAATGTCCCTAATTGGAAAAGTTAGGTGTAAATCGATTCCTACTGGACAGAAGGAGCGATCGATTCCACTGTATGTTTCATTGGCTGAAGTTGCTGCTCTGTCTCCATCCAGTAAATTCTATTCATATGTAATTTTAGCCAATCAGAGATATAGAGCATCTTCCCCGATGGAGTACACTACGTGATGGATGATAAGATGGTATTGCTTTAATTCTATGGTAACCTTAGTTGCTAGGTCAGGCTAATTATAAAAGATCTATAGAATTCATTGCCAAAATTCATTTTTTTTTTTTGTAAAATCCATACAAATGGAATTATTTGAAGAGAAAGAAGTACACCAATTCAATTAAGATGCCAAATGCCACTCCTACGGTATTACGTCAATAGGCAATATACTGGTGGTGGTTTGGGTTTTCTGGCGGTTGATTCTTGGAAAATTCTGGCACACTTGCTTCATAAGCCTTGGAAATAAAGTGACGTAAACGGTTTAGGAATAAATATATACGTAAGTATTTGTATTGTTTGATTTCTAAGTAAACAACGTTCATACACAATAGCATAATTACATTTAATGTAAAACACATTTCTACTGAATGATACAAACGTATTATTCAGACCTTCAGAAATCATACCAAGTAAAAATTAACTTTTTATTGTAGACCTTTCATAGGGGTAGAGAGTTAATCAGTTTGCTACATTAGAAATTTCTGTGACTGCAAATATAGCCTATTCTATTCTTCCCTCTTTTCCCTTTCGTTTTTGCTTCTGCACATGAATTACTTAACCAAACACTAGCTATCACATGGTTCCTCACAGACCCAGTGCATCACTTAGTAAATACTTTTTTCTTACTCAATGTCTCAGCCAACTCTGTTGTCCTTAAGGCCATTCCAGCTGTGTTCTTAATTTGCCCATCGTTTTTAAGAAGTTTCATTATTTATTTTGCCCTCTCATTCCAGTTTATTAATATTTTATCGAGTGATCTTTCAGAAACCTATTAAGACTACTGCTATAAAAGTACTTTATTGGTATTTCTGTCTATTTGTCATCATAAAAATAGCTTATGCCTATTTGTAGTAGGCTACTACTATTTCGAATTCGCGTGTATCTTATTGACTTGTCTTCCAAATATCATAACTTTGTCTATTCTGCATTAATTATCACATCACATACGTACCTCATCGTCATCATTTAACTGCGTTCGGATATCATTCATTCAATATGTTAATATCATTTCTACTTTCTACACCACTTACTTATAATAAGGCAGCAATACCTCCCAAACATTCGACACCGACATTGTACGAAAAATACCTGTTTTAAGATTCCTTAAAAAGGAATAAAAAGAAAACAAAGACTTAGCAAGGGAAAACTCACAAGGGTATGTACCAAATTTGGTAAAACACATTTCTTCTATCAGATTGTTATGCCATTAATATGCTTCGAAAAATTCCTCGTGGGTTTCAAATGTGCAATACTTTATATTTTAAGTGCTTCGTAACAAGAAGGTGCTTGGCAAACACTAATTTCTCATGTAAAGATCATTGAATTTCAAAGCAAGCATTTACCCGTCTTCTTTTCAAAGTTTTGAGTGTCGTTTTAACCTCCTATAACATCGCCTACTTTGTAGAAACAACAAAATGTATTTTGAAACCAATTCTGCAAATGTTTATTTCGATTAACGTGAAGTAGTATGCATAATAGACTTTTTCAAGATATAATCATAAATAACAGTGGATAGAAGAGGTTATGTGAATGAATAACACATCATGTATTTTGCAAATATGTTTGGTCTCAGTACTGTGCCAATATCCCGTATTCTTTTATTTTCAAAAAGAATTATGATGTTCCACCATTGAGTCTGTTCTTTTGCTTTAAGGGTTTTATTGTTTCGTTATTTTTTTTTCTTCGATATTCCCCATGCATTAGGAGGGAGGGGTTGGTTTTTATTTGGAATCTTTCTCTTAGGAAATCAAATTTTTTTGCAGAAAATCCTCAAGAGAAATAAATTCGGCTTTAACATTCAAATAAACCACAGCTTTGAGAAGCTATCTCGAAGCCATAAACAAATATTTTCTGTTGAGCTTAATGAAACGTTGCAGTATTACAAGCAACGTGAGTAACTTTTTCTACCCCGGTAAAGTAATTGAAGGAATCGTTTATAGTAGAATTTTGCAATTTTAGTGTCACGTAAGTTGGCACTGCCTTGCCTAATGAGAAAATTCATGTGTTCCTAAGCCCAGGATGATTCTCTAAGTTCACAACGCTGACTCTACAGGAGCTGCGAAAAAACTTTACACAAAATATACTCCCCTTGAAACACCCAAATAAGGAGCAAAGCTAAATTGCGTACGAAATTGAAGGCAAATTCAAGGATAACTAGTCCTACGTGGTTAGTTTGGCGGAATCTTGCTTTTTCTAGGACTTTGGCCATCGTTAAATATTACATAACCGTTTCATTATGATTTCAAGACATAAGCTTATTCATAAAGTTTATATATTTAGATCATGCGAAAGGAGTTTATGATTGTAACTTTTATAGTTTTAGGTGAAAGAATGTAAAACTGAATATGTCTTCAATTTTATATGTTATTTACAATTCCGATTTTCGTTCTCTATATTAACTTCTTGTTAAAAAAATAACTCACCGAAGTAAAAGTGGTTTGTACAAATCAATGGTCCACCTCGGTAGCGTGGTGGTAGTATGTCTGACTCACGTTCACGAGGTCCCGAGTTCGAATCTTGGTCAGGGTGGGTTACCTGGATAAGGTTTTCTCCGGGGTTTTCCCTTATCCTAAAAGACGAATGTCAGGCAACTCTAAGCTCTATGGACCCTGGGATCATTTGAGCATTATTTCACCCATTCCATTCACCGCCCGATATGACTTAACGTTGGAGGACGTAAATTACAAAAGTAAACAAAAAAATGAAATTTGTAAATTTCAAGAAAAAGGTGCTAATGATTACGTTTAAGACCTCGATATGCATGAATCTCTGAAATTATATCTGCGTTATTAGTATATTTCTTACAATAAATGTCATAGACTTTAATGTACAAGGTTATTATTCCACTTACTATTTATAAAGATAAATATTGTTTCAAGATAGTAGCTCTTCAGACTTCTCTCGATCTGAAAAGCAAAATAGATATTTTCATGCAATTTGTACATTCCTCTCATAAGCTCATGAGATACAAAAATACTTAAAATTTTAATATGTTCTTATGTAGTGTATTGAAAAACAAGAACAATAACTTTCTAAAACGATTAAAGAAAAACAAAAAAGGATGATTTTAATCCCATTTTTAACCTTTTGCATATTCATTCTGCAGCAGTATTTTTCAGTCTCCCACTAAACAAAAGTCAATGAGTGCCCACCTCATTGTCGTTGTGGTGGTGTGGTGGTGGCGTTTGGCGCAGAATCATATGTGTGTGTGTGTGTGTGTGTGTGTGTGTGTGTGTGTGTATGTGTGTGTGTGTTTGCGCGCGCGCATATAACATAAGATTTTTTGCAGGTTTATCTTTAGAGTACGAATGTGTGGTAACTAAGCTCCTTAGAGCTCACACATGTTAAAGTTTGATGCCACTAATTTTAATGATTCGCCATCTAAGTGACCATCCTAAATGACATAAGCCATATAAAATACGTAAATAAATGATAATGTTTGATGAAAGCTTTAAAAGTTATTTATAGTACATTAATCGTAATTTTATTCGTTTTCTTTGTTTTAGTAACTATTTCAATTAAAACTGTTATGACTACTTTTCGAAAGTAAAAATATTAGTTTTCTATATTTTGTTTGCTGTAATGCTACGTTTAAAAATGTTCAGCTTAAAACTTCAAAATATGAATAAATTTAAAATGTAGTTTAGTTATGTAAGAAAATGTTTTCTATCCCGTAATTTACCAATGTAACAACATGAATCTGTTTACTTCCTTTATTTCCTGCGTAATGCACGACAACTCACAAACACGCAGAATGAAGTCATTGCGTAGGTGGACATGAATGTTTAATGGTACATGGCTAATACGTGTTAGTCCCCCTCCCAAAAATGGAGGAGAAAGAAATTTTCTTTGTCCTTTTGATGCTTGAGCACTGGCGTTGTGTTGCCCAAGGTTGTGGGTTCGAATCGGCTCAAGACGATCACGCTGTGGTGTGCTCAACCCCCATCCATGTTTTTCTAAAAAATTAAAATTCGTTAATTTGCTACATGTATTGTTCATGTTTTAGCTAACAGATGTGGTGTTAGCATTGTCTCTTTTCCTGCCTCCAAATACCTCATCTCAGATGATGTCAGAAACCTGAATCTCAAGTATTGTTGGGGCACATTAAGTCTGGTTCATAATAACTTGAGAATGAGTGAATGAAAATTCTGTAAATCCCTTGAGGACACGGGCGTCCTGCTGCACAGGAGGTAACAATTAGGAGGCTCATTAGGCTCACATCTCCTAAGGGCCTTGTGCAGTTTTTGCGCTCCAGTAATAGCGTACTTTCCTGTCCTTAGCACTGTCACTGCTTACTTTACATGCTTAACACATACACCATTGTTATACAGATTAGCTATGATAAACACACACTTTTAGTTTATAGCACGTGAGCTGCTGCTCCTTTCAGTGTCTTCCATGTAGCTGTGTTCTTAGCTTGTGCTGACCACTGTGAACGTGCTATCTTTCTGAAGCAATCTGCCCAAATCATCTTTGGTCTCCCTGCCGTTCAACGTCCTATTCTGGGATCCCACATTGCCACTCGTTACTTCCATCGGAGGTGGTGCATTCTGGCAAACTGCCCTTCCCATCTCCATTTCAACTATTGCTCCCGTGAAGCCACGTCGATCACGCCTGTGTTCCTCCGGATTTCCTCATTTGAGAATGAAAACGGGAAGCTAAACATTAAAACATCTTTTGGTTCACAATAGCAGGAGAATCTGAATAATATGAATATACATGACCAAGTCGATAGTCTGCTCCTCCTCGTCCTCCTCCTCCTCCTCCTCCTCCTCCTCCTCCTCCTCCTCCTCCTCCTCCTCCTCCTCCTCCTCCTCCTCCTCCTCCTCCTCCTCCTCCTCCTCCTCCTCCTCCTCCTCCTCCTCCTCCTCCTCCTCCTCCTCCTCCTCCTCCTCCTCCTCCTCCTCCTCCTCCTCCTCCTCCTCCTCCTCCTCCTCCTCCTCCTCCTCCTCCTCCTCCTCCTCCTCCTCCTCCTCCTCCTCCTCCTCCTCCTCCTCCTCCTCCTCCTCTTCCTCCTCATCCTGCTTCTTCTTTTATGCACTTCAAAAATTACACTTAAATACCTTTTGCGGCTTCAAAATGTATCCGACCATCGTTTCTCTGGTCTTCCCAGATGTCTACATTAGACTCATTTACTTGAAGCGTTTTAGCAAGAAAATCGTGCTTCGTAGAGTTACAAGCCCCAGTCACCTTACTGCCTACAGACCTGCACCACTTTTGATTATTTTCTCTCCTAGAGAAGCTCTCTTCACTGGCTATCAAACGATTTCTGCTCCATTTTTATCTTTAACCCCAGGCATAGGCCCTCCATATGTATAATCCTTGGAGAGAAGTTGTCCCAACATTTTAAAGCCCCTAGGAATTGATCTCCTTGTTGGTCCACGGCTCCTTATTCTAATTATTCATACCACCCCCGTATACAAGGATCCCGAGGGAAGCGCTCGATAGGGGTTACAATAAGCAGTTCGTGGGATAACTTATAAAAGCTTGAAAAATAAAAAGGGCCGAATACTAGAAATAATTTGTATTAAGCATCAGCTAAAACTATATTAATATATGAAATACAGACTGAAAAGGTTAAGAGTAATACAACAGTAGCGAAGATGCCATTTTTAAGAAGACACAAGTGGATTTACTTAATTGAATCAATTGATATTTAATTGTTGAGGTGGAAATTCTGTTAACAAGCAGTTTTTAAAGTGATATTACGTAGAATATTCCGGAGATTCGATTGCATGTAACGAGACGCACTAACCTTTATTCTTTATTCCTTATTTTTATCTTTTATTTACGGCATTTGCAAACAATAACCTTTTTTTACTTGTCCGTTATACCCCGCCTTTAACTCCAATGGTCATATTGGGAGCTGTTCTCCTTCGGAACATACCGATGGTCTTAACTCGTATTCATTGGATTTTAATCACTACATCACGCACACATTCGCACTCTCATTCATACTTTCAGACTCTGGGTAAGATGGGGAATTTTCTTGATCGGAGAAAAATACCCACCCCCACTGCTGGGAATCGAACCCCGGACCCCTAGCACGGCAGGAAGGTGCTTTATCTGTTATTTATACTCTTTGTATTGACTATGGTTTGAGTACAGTTTAGTTGAAGCCAGTTGCTTAAGAATTGCAATGCCATATCATAATAATAATAATAATAATAATAATAATAATAATAATAATAATAATAATAATAATAATAATAATAATAATAATAATAATAATAATAATAATAATAATAATAATAATAATAATAATAATAATAATAATAATAATAATAATAATAATAATAATAATAATAATAATAATAATAATAATAATAATAATAATAATAATAATAATAATAATAATAATAATAATAATAATAATAATAATGATAATGATAATGATAATGATAATAATAATAATAATAATAATAATAATAATAATAATAATAATAATAATAATAATAATAATAATAATAATAATAATAATAATAATAATAATAATAATAATAATAATAATTATAATAATAATAATAATAATAATAATAATAATAATAATAATAATAATAATAATAATAATAATAATAATAATAATAATAATAATAATAATAATAATAATAATAATAATAATAATAATAATAATAATAATAATAATAATAATAATAATAATAATAATAATAATAATAATAATAATAATAATAATAATAATAATAATAATAATAATAATAATAATAATAATAATAATAATAATAATAATAATAATAATAATAATAATAATAATAATAATAATAATAATAATAATAATAATAATAATAATAATAATAATAATAATAATAATAATAATAATAATAATAATAATAATAATAATAATAATAATAATAATAATAATAATAATAATAATAATAATAATAATAATAATAATAATAATAATAATAATAATAATAATAATAATAATAATAATAATAATAATAATAATAATAATAATAATAATAATAATAATAATAATAATATAGAAATGCCATGAAAACGAATGGAATATAAAATATT